>JAVSBS010003447.1:0-44061 GCA_033124195.1 Coracias cyanogaster | reverse complement strand
GAGAGGGGAAGGAAAGGGGGGGTGATAGAGTGGCTTGGTGGGCACCTGGTGCTCAGCCAAGGTTAACCCACCACAAGGTTGCAGTGCTGCAGAAGGTAGGCACAGTAAATTACTGTCAGGATCACTAATTAGCAGATCATTGCAGGAAGACATTAAGGATTTTTAGATATGCAGGAATGTGAAAAACATCTAAAATCCTGCCTCTCCACTAGTCAGATTCACAGGATTTAGTTCCTTAGGGAGCTGTGCAAGGAATCTTTGTAAGTTACTCTTTTTTGACAGGACCATTTCATCTGCGACCCCAAGGTTCGTGGCATCCTGGACAAAGCTCCCGCTTGCTGGAAAAGAGCCTGGCAGAGGCTCTGGTTCTTGGTCTGAATTGCCCTTCCGTCTGGTTGCCATGGAACAATTTCGCAGAGAGTCATGTCTATGAACATTTGTGCCAGCTCAGGTGTCTGAGAAAATCAAACCAAAATCACATCACAGTAATACCAACGTAATATTTAAGCCTACTTAAGCACTTAGATTTTTGGAGCGTTGTTACTTATCCTCACTGCAAATGTCAGGGTGAGACTCCTGATGGTGACCAATGGGGTGATGCACACTCAACAAGGGAGAGGTGGAATATTTATCCTCTTTCATGCATGCCACTAAGCCTTCAGATTTTTGTTGCTCATGCAGTTCTTTAGAAGTATGTTAGGATTTGTAGGGAAGATTCCTGTGAAAGAGAAAAAGGGTTAATTAATTCGGTCAGTCCATCATTTGGTTAAGTAGGAGGTCTTTTTCCACATAGATCTTCCAGGAACTTCTGCTAGTCTAGGGAAAGTGGTATGATTCTGGTTTAGAGGATCTACATATGCAGAGAGAAAGATGTGACGGTGTGTTCACATCCTCTGCTATGATAGGAGAGTTGACCTTGAGTAGTTTGATATTGGTCAGTTCTGAATGGAGGAAACAGAGTTAATTAGGTTTTCTGCTGCTGTGGCTAAAAGGAAAAGCTAAATTAAGATATACTGTAAGTATTGTCCCTTGACAAGAGTCCTGCAATTTGTTTCAAGAAATCTTATTCATTATGTGTATTAAATATAAATATGGACATAAAGTTTATCTTTCATTTTAGGGATGAATTGGTTTTGTTGGTTTGTTGTTTTGGGTTTTTTTTGGTGTATTACGTTGTATCGTCACATAACATTAATAATGCCTATCCTTGAAAAGGCTATCAAAACTTTCCCCCTTTTGATAGACATTCAGATTAGTTTTGTTTAAGGGTGAAAGAAAACATCAGGTCATTATGATCTCAGATATGCTTGAGGACATCTCACTGATAAGGTCTTTTTCACTGGTACTTGGTAGTTCACTGCTACTTGAGATTTTTACTGACATCGTGGTTGGTACTCTGAAAGGAAAACACAGGCTTTTTGCTAGAGGCAATTCAGAGCTTACTAGGATGGGCTGCCAGGTCTGGAAGATATATTGTCCAAGATTTACACAGTTTGATGAGTCTATACACGGAAGTGTGTTCATTACATTCTCCATTATGACAGGACCGTTGACCCTGTGTTTTTTGCTGTTGCTCAGTTCAAAGTGAGTGGAGGAAACAGTGTTAATCAAGTTCCTGCTGCTGCTGTAGCTGGAAGAAAATCCTAGATTAGTATTTATGGTATTATTACCACTACGCTTTCCAGACCATATAATATAACTAAAAGACTCTTTAGAGTCATTCTGATGATTGTGAAAGATAAAAAATAATAATGGGCCATAAACTGAGGAAATATCAGATGAACCCAGTTTAACAGACTGCAACAAAGTTCATTTTAGACAGCTGAGATCTATTTGAATCAGAAACATCTCACTGTGGAAATAGTGTCCATTTGTACTCATCAGCAACACATTTCCAGTCAGTCTGCAAAGCTCCGTAATTGGCATTTTTATTGAAAACTGTGAAAGACAGTGTCATGGGCTAATCCAATAACTTCTTCCTGCTACTCTTGAGAGCTCGGTCAATATTATTTAAACCTGCAATTCTTTATTCATGAGCTGAGCATGAAGGCTTACACACTTCTCTGCAACACAAAGTGCACAGCATGGACTGGTGTTAGCTTGTGAATTCACAGGTGCAGAAACATGTATACAAGAACACATCAAAAGAGAAGTCTTTTTCCATATACCTGAGAACTGAGAAAATTTATTTAAATATCATCGAGCGACAGAGAATGGAGAGGACATTTATTTTTGTGGCTCATTTCTTAGTGCTATACCTATCACACTGTGTTTATACAGCCTTTAAGATCCCTTCTGTACAGCACAGTAACTGATACTACTTATTTAAACAGTTATTGATGTTTGCAAAGTTACTAAGAATTTCCTGCCTGTATGATCTCACATGTGTATGCTGCTTTATCAATGCAAAAACCACATTGCGGGAAATGAGGCTGTTGCTTTGGACAAAGTTATAAGCTGCTATACAAACTCATTTGTTTGGCCTCACACACAATGGACTGGGTTTCTGAAAAGATCTGCTTGCAACAGAACTGCCACAGCATATATGCATTTTCCACACTAGTAGAAGTATACTCCATCGTTCTGCTGTTTCGAAAGAAATGTGGAGAGAGAAAGATACAAGAAAGGCAAGAAGAGAAGGAAATTTAAAAAAAAAAAGGATAAGAGAGAATTTAGTTAGTTAAAGCAGATCAAAGAGAGCACAGTGGGGAGGAGGAAGAAAGGGTCATCTAGGACTAAGGGTTTGCCATATGAGACCCTGCAGATGAAGCCTCAGTTGCATTTTTCAGACATCATCTTGTGTAACTGAAGTCTCCTGGTACATGATGTTCTGAAATGGCTATCTGGGACACTGCACCTGCATGGCCTTCTACCAGCCTCATTAGCAGACTTCTTGTGGCCCATGTAACACTGGGGAGATAAAATGTGACACTCCCTCCGAGTCACTTTCCTTGTATTCACACCATGCAACATTAGACATGGATGTAAACATTACCTTACATCAGCGTCACTTCTTGCTATAGTCACACTGTGCAGCATCCCAGCATGAGATGCACAAAAGAGCAGCATGGTTGAAGCTCATGAGGCACCCTGACATCACAGTAATGGAGCAAATGAATGTCTTCACTTGCAGTGAGAGCATAAAAGAAAGTAAGACAACTAAACCAAAGGGATCCCAAAAACTTCTGTCTCTGTTACTTATTTAATCATTCTACCCTCTCCCCACCAGCCCCCTCCCATCCCAAAGGACAATTCTGGTTGACAAATTTTTGAAGACAGGAAAATCTCAGTACAAAACCAACCTAAAGCATATTAAAGATAAGGTATTTTCAGTATTAGAAACAGTATGTCTCAGGAGAATTGAGGTGTCGTACATAAATTTTTAACTCTTGCTGTTTGCCATCCTCAAGAAACTACTAATTAACATGGACCTCTGGGGCACAAAAAATATTTTAATCTAGGCTGACCAAAGCTCTTCCTAATTTATATTAAGTAGCATTTTATGTTAGGTGTGTTCGCTTCATTCTCCAATTCATTCTCCCCACCACTGATGTCTCTGATCTGTTGCTTCTAATAATGCCAAGCATCCTATCCAAGAACATTAGAATTACCTTCCATCATTTCAAAACTAAGGGCAGTTTCATCTGAACTAGAACCCAGCATATTTTTGTGGATCTCAGAAGTATTATGCTTGGACAGACAGAGATGTCACCTGACATCAGGTGAGCACTGTCCTTTCTCCTACACTTGCAGGAGTTTGCTGCATAAATTTAAGACCGTCACTTTCCTGTATCCTGATTTTTTCCACATGGAAATGGTAAGAATGCCACTTCCTGGGCCTTGAAAACTTTCAACAAAATTCTGTAACCCTTCTTACATGCTAAGGTCTTGAAAGAGTAAGAATCTCCTTAGTTCAAGTGCTTAAACACAGCAGGTTTGCTTATGATGGTCCAAGAGTCATGCTTATGTAAATCAACACTTTTTAGAGAAAGAGGAAAAGAACAATACAAGGTAAAGGTAAACTTTCCACACTTGAGAATGTTTCTCCCCCAATCACTGGGCTGTGTTATGCTATATGTTATCACTGTCATCAAAAGAGCTGTGCACAAGAACTGGAAAAAAAAAACCTGTCCATAAGATGTTCTATCCTGCAGGTGGCTTTATTTCCAAAGTGCCTGGCTGTGCTGCTCTTAAAGCCTTCTGTTCCCCCTTGCTCCCAAGACCTACTTCTCAGCTTAACTGCTGCATCTGGAGTAATCACCTGCCTACATGTAAGCTCCATTTATTTTTTGAAGTCATAGTTTTTAAAAGATCTGTAGGCTGTCAAAGTGGTTTTGTTGTGATGATTTTATCAGGCACCCAACTGAAGTACTGCCTGTCATTCTCATTTCTGCATCATCAGTTTTCTCAATGATAAACAAGTGACTTTGATTTAATGAATGGAGATGAGCATGAGCCTCAACAAATACTCCTAAATAAATTAACAACCCAGGCCTACCTCACCAAATCAAAAGAGATTGTAATGTGCCAGCTAATTAATAACTTCTTCAAACCCAGCACCAGCTGGAGCAAAACCAAGGGCTGTAAAGTTCTCCTGTTGTTTGAAAAAAGCCTGCCTTTTCCCCTTTCAATGTCCCCAAAATGTATTTAAGCAGATACGTATGAGGGTACATAAGCAGAACCAGCTAATAGTGAAATACTATTCTGTGTGACCCAAACCAATATCCTGTTTGCATGAAATATTTGAAAATAAATTATATTTGTTAATTATATTAATAATTAACATTATTTTCTGGAACATCTACAGCTCTATATGGGAGCAGTAGTATGACTACATAGGGGTAAAACAGGATCTTTACATACCAAATGGATTTTGCTGCCTATCACTACATATGGTCAAGCCTGTTAATAGGATTTAAAGCTGGAAGCTTTGCCCCACACCTGTGAGTCCTGGTCTAGTCCTAAGCAGAGGCTGAGGCTGCCATTCACAAAATTAGTTTCCCAGCTTTAAGAAGTAACTTTTCTTCACAATAAACTATAAAATCAAGCATGTGCCTAGGTCTGAATTTTTCCAAATCCAATGTCTCTGGCTTTTTTTCATACCTCTCTTAGCTTTTAACAGTTCATCCATCTTCCCAGGTATGATTTCACCTTCAGCAAATGTACTTTCCACATCCGGAAAATGATAGTGAATATTCACGTGCAACGCACTAAATCTACTAACCTGTGTTACTGTTTGGATAGCGATGATGCAAATTGTAATAGCTTTTTCTATACTTTTCTAGTATATCTGATCCCAATGGAGGAAAGATCATAATCTTGCAAGGTAACATATTCTACTACCTAAGATGTGAGTATTTCCAGGGTTTTTTTCTCACCAAAAAAGTCAACAAATAAATTTTTCATACCATAAAGGGAATGTGAGCTCACCTTCTTTCATTTGCATTTCTAGTAAGAAGTAACTCTTAATATTGTGAAGCTGTCAGAAATTATTTTCTGCTGACAGCCAGTAGCAATAAAGTGAAATCCTGTTGCTGATGAATTTGATGGGAAAATTCTCCCTGTCTTGAGTATGGCTAGGATTTCACTCTGGATACTTATCTGTGGGAAATCTTACAAATGAGAAGTCATATATAGAGAGTGCGGGAGATATTATGGACAGGTTATCTTTGCAATCATTCTTGAGACAAGTCTCTCAAATGACCTGTGGAGATATTCTATTATCTCTAAAACGGTGTTTGGCTGTCAGCAGTTTATTTCGGCACACTGAGTCGGTACCAGGGTGTGCTCACAGTGGGCTGCTCAGTGCACTGGGTGGGGGGTGTGTGACTGTTACAGGAACAAGAATATGCTGGCCACGGAAGGTATGGCTGGGAAGATCATTGTCACCACACATGCCCTGGGGTCTACCTTTTTCAGAGGTGCTATCTATTTCTAATCTACTGTACAAATATGGGTACATATTTGCAAATGTCCTGTCATTAGAGAAGTAGGTTGTCAGTGACTCCCTGTTATTCTGTGACTTGCTAGCAGCTCTTCTGCAAGTCTCTGTCCTGTCACCCTTTGGTGATTAACAAGCAAAGAAATTCTTCTGTTGAAAGCATACCCATTGATTTCAAGAGGGCCATTTTTTTTCTCCTTTGTGGTAAACTATAGTTTTCTTTTGCATAGGTGGTAAGCATATGTAGGTTTCTAATTTGTTGCTCTTCAGAGTTACTTCGCTCAACTTGCATGGTAGTAAAGAATCATTAACCTCTTTCTATGTGGCCTTGTGAACTTCAGAATTCTGTGCATAGTAAACTGACATAATCTCCTTAAAGTATTGGAATTAAGCATTAAAGCAATCACAGAAAAAACCTGAATAAGTAATTTGTACTTGCTTTGATATAGGTTACATTCTGCAGCAACTTGGAACTGATAATAAAGTCACTGTTTTGACTTTCTAAATTGTTTGTGAATAGATACAACTGGGAACCTTTCTTTGTGAGGGTCACTCAGAGGATTAAAAAAACACATTTGGACCATCACAAATTAAATTCTGGTAATCATCTTATTACTGAGACAGAATCTGGCAGATTCATGTGGATAATTTTGTGAGAAATCTGTAAAAATCTATACTGCTCACTGAATATATAGTGTTCATCCAAAAGCAAAATTATACACACACATATGAGTTATTCCACACTAAATCCCTTGGTAGAAATGAATAGATTATATACTTTTTTGACTAAAATGATTAATAGTTCATATTCTCATGTTTCATCATATAAGTATGATGACGCACGGAGAAACTTGATATAACTCAGTTAAGAGTTTAATCAAGCAGGTATTCTTTAAAGCAGTGCTGGGGGTAGCACTAGGGATCATCCACCATAAGTGCTCTGCCAATTGAGTAAAATTACGGAGTATATATATTGTAACACCATACTTATTCATCAGAATTCCGGGAAACACTTAACATATCCATTACATTTACAAGAACTAATTAACATAGAGAAACACCCCTTAAGCATGCGTAATAAAATGGGTTGGTGTTGGGGGTTAGATTTTCTTCCTTTTTGTTCCTTTTTATGTACAGAATTTTTTTCCAATAATTTGCATTTTTTTTATTTGGTGGCACCATCTCCTTGTAAGAGGTCATCTCCAGAGACCTGGGCTGGTAAAAAAAGAAGGGGTGGGGTCGCCTTTCTCGCTCTTCGCCTCGGGGTCTGGCTGAGGGGAGGTCATTGCTTTTTCTCCTGGCTGTTAGCAGCTTTCTCTCTCCCTTCCCCCCCATCCTTCACTTGGAGCTGCTTTTCTCCTGTCGCGAGGTGAGCCTTTTGATTGGGACTTTATTAACATCTCACTTAAAGGAAGACTTGCTTTCCATCTGCCCAGGACCGAGTTTTCGCTTCCCCCTGCCCAGTCGGGAGCGGAGGCACCGTTTCCCAGCTCCGCCAGTTCCCCTGCCTATCCCTTGCCTGCCTTGCCCTGCTGCCTCAGCTTTGCTGCCCTTCGGAGTTCTGCTGGAGCACCGGAGCCGACTCTCCCAGGTGAAGCGCAGCTATTCTCCTTTTCTTCTCGCCGCCATTATCACCACGTGCTGATCTGTGTGCGCCAGAGTGCTTCTACCCTGCCAGCCGCCATCGCTGCTGCCCTGCTCGCCGGGAATATCCAGCGCCCCCTGCCGACCTGAGACCATCACTGCACTCGAGGGAAGGTGCCCACAGCCCAAAGGGCTGTAACCGATTTCCTGATTCTGCTTTGCGGCCAATTGCTGTACTAATTGTTCCTCACTTGTTTTAATATACATATATATATTAGTAAAGAACTGTTATTCCTATTTCCTATATCTTTGCCTGAGAGCCCTTGATTTCAAAGTTACAATAATTTGGAGGGAGAGAGTTTACATTTCCCATGCTAAGGGAGGTTCCTGCCTCCCTAGCAGACACCTGTCCTTCAAACCAGGACACCAGACAATCCAACAAATTTGCTATAGACAAGATGCTTCTGTCCTGAACCACCATTTACCTGCTGTGGCCTGGCAAAAAAAAAAAAAAAGCCAACAGTTGATATGAGAGAGCAGGAAGCCCAAACAGTCAACAGCTTCCTACCATATCTGCACACAAGGCAGGTGATTACAGTGGGAGGGCACAAAAAACCAAAAGCACAAACACACAGGTACAACAACAAAGCCAAAAAAAACAGCTGCCAGGACAAGATCCACATAATCAGTAACCCTTCCACTTGTTACAGATTTAAAAATAAAGAAAGAAAGAAAGAACAAACCAAACAAAAACCCAACAGAGCTATTTGTGTCAAATCAGACCCACTGACAGCCCAGGACAGATTCTCTCAATATTATGACACACACTCTCCTACTCTCTTTCCAAGGCACAATGTATCCTGCTTACCTGCAGAGTAGCATCTTTGTTGCAAAACTTAAGTATTTATTACTCTTTAAACAATTCAATGTTTATTCAGGGTACAACAGCAGAAATCCTAACACAGTAGTTAGAAATGGTACGGAGAATTATCTTGCAATTTTAATTACTGATGCCACTATGAAGCAACTACCATAATATTCATACAACAAAACTCCAAACTCTGCAGTAAAAAATACGTGCACACGTTTAACTTGCTACTATGTGTTTTGCATTTTTCTGGTTGGAAGGCAAACAATCCAGGCATTTTGGCAAACACCTTCGGAGGAAGCAGGTTTCAGTTTAAATGGAATCAAGACCACAAATATAAAATAACCTGAAACCTACCTCTGCACTTTTCAGAGACTTTAAAAGATTATTCACTGTTTCCGGAAAAGAACTACCCAGCATTCTGCCCATCTTTTCATAAAATGCTCCAACACATGCCACAGCAGCCCTAAGAAAAAAAAGACATTAGGCAGTGTATGCTTTTTCTGTATCATCTAAAGGAAGATAAATACTTAAGTAAAAATGTAGGTTTTAATCATCATTGATGAATTAAAACCTATTTATTATACACTACTTATACTGGCTGTTTATCACCATGCATTTAAATAATTTTTTTATTTACAGAAAAAGCAACAAAAGTTACTAGCTTCTAAGAACACAAATGTATTTGGACAGGTATTATTACAAGATCTACACAGAGTGAAAAATTCTGGAGAAGACAACTATATGCTGAAATCTCAGCAAGACTAGGGTTTTGTGTTTCAATAAACTGTCTCTTCTCAAGCACGTGCAAGATAACCCCTACCTTTTAATATATCTTGACAATTTTTGTAGATACTTGAATGATAGGGTTTTTCTAAGCTTAAAAACTTGAAATGCATAAATTATTGCATAACACAAAATTTATAGCCACTGTAAAACTCACCGGATCCCTAAACAGTTATACATGCGCATCTTTCTTGCCCTGCCATTTGAGATTAGGAATGTTTTCAATAATACCATGCTGTAGTTATATACACAAATTGCTCCAGGGCAGTCACAGAACCAGAAAACATGCACTTTTTCATCACAAAGGAACAAGGCTTTTTAAAAACTTTAAATTCTTGAGTAAATGACTTTTTAGAAAAGCTATTTGTTACAAAGTCATTACAGTCCACCCCTACTCCAGGGCAAGACTCCTGCATAATTCTTCTACACAAACATCAAAACTAAAGTTTGAAATCACACATTTAAAATCCCACTTGAGTAAGGAGAATAAGTTTCAGAGCACGTTATAGTACAAAACCCTTCCCACTCACACAAGTTCCTCACGGAGATGAACAGCTTCAAATAAAAGGTCATTATCTGCCCAAAGGGTGACTATTTCAGATTTTATTGTTAAATCCTATTTTTACGACAATGTCTGAAGGCAAGCCCAAATTTCGCTTCACTAGACACTGTGAATGTATGAAGCAGTATGTGTGGACAAGTATTAAAAGCAGTTTTAGTGGCTGTTTGTGGCGTTAACCAAAATCCTACTGGTGACACTGCTCCTACAAGTAAGACAAACTGGATCACACATACACGCACACACACATCCATGAATGCAGACTCTGAGAAACCTGTGGAGCATATCACAGCAGGGAACATAAAACAGGCAACACTTGACAGGGGAAAAAAAAAAACTTGGAACATTTGGTTACAATTCTCTGGGCATAGATTATATTCTTCCTTGACAATGCATAGATTCCATCTTAAATGGGGTACCTGAGCACAACCAGCAATAATCCCACTGATGGAATTTCTTCACTGCACTACTTAATCAACTGTTATTCTCTTGAGGACACAAACATGTGAAGAAACAAACTAGTCCCTTGCCTAGAGGAAAGCATCTGACTTTCAGATAGCCATGTACGTGTCTTTGAGATCTGCCCTCCACAATCTCAATCCTGCTCTTCTCTCAGTTACACCAAGCACGTGCGAACTCCAAATAAGCATGCAAAATGTAAGTAAACGTAACATGCACATATGCAGGCAGATTCTTCTATAATATCCGGGACCACTTTTCTTAAAAATCATTCTCCTTTCCCTAATGAGATTAAACATACAGTTTTGTGGGCAGGTAAGCTGCAGTATCATCTTTGCTCTTGATGATGTCGTTACACTTGTCAAGCGTCTGAAAAACAGTAAACGTGTCACCAATGCTGTAGAGAGCAGCAAGATTTTTTGCTAGTAGTTTTCTTGTAGGTGGCCCAGGGGAACTGCTGATGAGTCCTGTTAGCTGTTCTACAAGTTTCTTCTGTTTTTCCTTGACGTCTGTCTGTTAATGGACCAAAAATAAATAAAATAAGAAAACTCATTTAATTCTGTCTTGCCTCCAATACCCAGAAAAACCTACAAAAGATTGAAGTAAATCTTATACCACTCCCACATGTATGTAATTTAGCAAACTGCTTGTCTCACAGAGATTTGAGATACATTCCATAATAGCAGAGGCAGATGCTAAATGCTCAGAATTAGCTGTTACCCTATTTTATTTTTATTTTTTAAAAATACAGTCATACCTGCCTAGAACATCTTTTAATCCTCTTTACCATCATGAATCCCTAATCTGGGAGGGGAAGTTTTGCCTTCCAAATATTTATGGCAATGAAGAACTCAAGCCAACCTATTTTATACACCACAGAGTCATACGGACTGCCTACAATTAAACACTTAAAAGATAAAAACTAATAGAGGCTCTCCAGGCTGAATCTGAAATCATACAGTTATCAGTTGGCCATTACCTGTCAACTTCCTCTAGCATGAAATTCATACAAATGTTTTAGAAAGGAGAAAAAAACCATATTAAATTACCTTGTTAGCAGCTACCAGCACTTTATCCAAAAATCTTAGCCACTCAAAGATAAAGACTGGTCTCTTTGCTTCTGTAATTTGAGCTAATGCTTCCTCATTCAGTAACAAACTATGAGCCAGCTCCATAACTGGTTAAACTCCGGTTCTATTGTAAATTTCTGTAGCAATTCTAAAATAAAAATGTAAATATTAGTATAAAGTATAGTACAAGGGTACAAAGCTTTGAAAATCAAGTGAAAATACAGAGATGAAATCTACAGATCAGAGTATTAAGGTTACAGCCTGCTTAGACTTGTCTTCGCTGAATAGTCCCACATAAAAACTACTCACATATTTACAACTAAGTACATCCATTAGTATTTCAGGGAACAGAGTTGTTAATTGTAAAAAGAGTGTCTACAGGCAACAACAACAAACTCTTAGCCAAGAAAAAAATACTGAAGCCTCTGCTTAAAGAAGGGGAAAAAAAAAAAAAAACACAGAAGAGGTAAAGGAGTCATCTCACTCTCTCTTACATAAAACGGACTCAGGACTGTGCCTAATCAAGACCCTTGACCACACTCCCAAAACTTGAGCATGAACCTGGCCACCTTCTCAACACCTTCAACAGACAAGGTGAGAAGATGAGCCTATCACAAATAGGAATTTCCACCCATCACAAATCTGTGAGGCAGGAACAGTGACTGCATTTGGCATCACTGACCTGAGACTTCCCAAATCCCACAACCCTTAAGTGCTGGACAAATAAGCCCTCTGAAACCCAGCAAGCTTTATGTGCAACAGCCTAGAATACAAGCAGCAGTCAAATGACTGCAAGTCTCCCCAACAGGCAAAACACTACAGATGAAAGATCCTGCTCAAACAGTGGATGGGGGGTAGCAGCAAAGCACTACCACAAGTACACTATCAGCATATGCAAATACCCTGCACAAAACTTAACCTTAGCAAAACACATTTTAAAAAAGCGTACCTGTTTACCACAGAACTGATAGAAAAAACAAGACATCTAAAAATCACATAATTAAGTTAACCATCTACAGATAAAAAAACCCACTCCAAAACCTGAATGCAGTGATGCTGAAACAGGGATCTCATCCAAAACAGAAAAAGCAAAGCAACTAAGGAGTATTACATAAGACATCATCTTTTGACAGCTGCTCCATTCCACTTGTGCTCTCAAGTGCTCACAGATGCTTCCTCATTCATGGTCAAATCCAACAAATTCTTAAAGTCAAATGAAGTGATTTAATTTTTTTTTTTTAACATTCTCCAGATTAGACAGTAGTAAATGATGACATATTAATACTACAACTGTATCATGGTTCTAAATTTAACTTAATGATTTGGTGCTGATGAAAACAAAGCATCACAATGTCTGCAATACTAAGCTTGTTCCCTGCTCTTTGGTACTTTGCATTATAGTATTTTTCACTGCATAGGTCTTCAGCAAAGGTGTAAGAGCCATGCATGGAAGCTCTCCCCCAACACCTCCAAAGACGTGGCTTTTTTTTTTCTGAAGTTACAAAGCATTGAGGAGGTATTGGCTCTCAATAGGGCACAGGCACATAGCTTCAAAACACCTGTACATGCAAGCAGAAAGAAACACCATGAATGATGGCACTAAGATTCTCTGGATACAATCTGTGATCTACACTGCTTGTCACACTCACGCAGCACAGGAGTAGCTTAGGACAGCACAGCTCATTATTCCTTTTCCTCCCTAGACAAAAGTTTTAGTTTTCCCTGGCCTTTAGAGCCATGAATCCCTTATACGCCTTCCACACACTCCTTTACCTCTTCAACTAAATTTAGGAAACACAAGTTCTCAGCAAACAAGTCTGGGCGTACATTCAGCTGTGCCGCTGAAGCACAACAGAATGGACACAAGAACAATTACACAAATACTCAGCTAACTGAAGACTCAAGAGTAATGTACAGCTATGCAGGCAGGCAATCCAAAGATCCCCTACATTTGTCAAAGGTTTGCTCCAAAATCCATCGAAAAATGCCTACCAAGTTCTACTGATTGTGGCGAGGGCTGGGTCTTACTGCGTGTGTTACAGGTAAGAGATACACCCGTTGTCTCCCACAAGATGCAGAGCAACAGCCTACCAAAGTCAACTCGCACCCAGTAAGCTACACTATAGTATTATAGAGACTATAAAACATTCAGATGTGCTAGAATTCCTTGCTATTCTCCAGCTCTTCTCCTGTAACCTAAAGCAGCTATTTAGACCTTCATCACACCTCTACCTCAGCGGACTAACAGAGAAAGCCGAAAACCGGGCAAGTTTAGGAGGTGCCACCCTCCGGAAGAACTCCACCAGCCGAAAAGGCTTTTACGCGTGGCTCCTTCTACCTGTGCCCGTTACCTCAACGAGCTGCAGCTCCTCTCCCAGTGCACCTCCCCTGGTTCAAAGCCCCTCGGGAAGCGACGCGTTACAGCGCTGGCGACACGCCGTTCCTCACCGGGAGAATAACGGCGAGCAACAGCCAGAAGCGCGGCCTCCCGCCGGCGCCTCTCCTCTCGGGGCAGCCGCGGGAGGCCAGACCCACCGGCCCGCCGCAGCCCCTCCGGGCTGGGCCGAGGCCGCCGGCCCGCCCGCCGCCCTTAACGGCCAGGGCGCGCGCGTGACGCTCCTACCGTGTGGCGGCCGCGTCCTGCCAGCTGCGCGAGCCGTGAGAACGCCGCCGCGGCCACCCCGGGGCACGGGGACACGGGCACGCGTGGGCGCCCTCCGCCCGCGCCCCCTCAGCCGCGCAGCCACGGAGCCACCCCCGGCCGGCTGGGCTGCTTCAGCCCCCGCCGCGCACCGGGTACGGAGGGCCGGTGGGGCAGGGACGGAGGGGGCACAAGCGGCTGGACCCGCAGGCCCGGCACCGGCCCGACGCACCTGAGCAGCACGGAAGCACCGGCGGCCGCTCAGCAGGAAGCGCGAAGCGCGCAGGCGCCGGCGGACGGGGGCGGCCGCGCGCAGGCGCCGCTCCCGGGATGGACCGGGCCGGGCCGCGCTCCCTGCGTGTCCTCCGGGGGCTGAAGGCGTCGCGGCTGCCGGCGGTAGCAGAGTCTGGAAACGCGAGGCCCAGAGTCCCCGCAGCCCGTCGGGCTCGCGTGTTTTGGCCATCGGCCCCTTCAGCGTCCGCCGCCCACCGGGCGCGGGAGGCCTGAGCCGGCTGCGCTCCTCCCTGTGAAGGCGGGTTCGGCGCTACCTGCACAGAAATCGAACGTGTGCTGAAGCCCCGTGGCGGTGCTAAGCATGGAGGAGGCTGAAGAGGAAGACTACATGTCTGATTCATTTATTAAGTAGGTGGCTCTTTTTTCCCCCTCTTCAGTGATTGTAAACATGTAACATTTTTTAAAGTTCTAGTATTTGCTGGAATTATTAACTCTCAGACAGGATGTGAGGCCAGGCTTGCCTATGGTGAGGCGGATGAAGGAAGCCATTCAGAAGGAAGAAAAACAAAAAGAAGCCAACGAGAAGAACAGACAAAAGAGTATAAAAGAACAAGAAAAAGAGAGACGTGACTTGGTGTTGAAAAGTGCACTGGGCAATGAGAACAAAGGCTTTGCTTTGCTCCAGAAGATGGGCTACAAAAGCGGGCAGGCTCTTGGCAAAAGCGGTAAGCTTGTCACTGTCTGGAAGCGTGTGCTTAGGTTCAGGTGTACCTTCATATTTTGCAGACTGTAGCTGCCACTTCATTTGTAGTCAGGGTCTATAATGTTTCTCTGAGAGCCCTAGCATTACTGAACTGTGCATGTGTTGTGATAGAACAAAAGATGAGAGTAAATCTAAAAACTGAAATAAAAATGGTATGGACTGTCAAGAGATGCGAGGCAAGCAGCAGTACTTGCTGCTCAGTAAATGCACTTCCATATGTGCACGTCCACAGGAATTGCATTCGGGGTGTTTTGATGGTCCTACAAAGCTAATAGTGTTCCCGAAAAAGTCAAGTCCTCTCTTTGCATTTATAGTTGGGTTATGAAGAAATGGTGCGCACTGGCCTATGCTTATGAAGCCTTAATAGATGAAGTAAAATTGGTAAAACAAAGCATCCGTAACTGCTGTGCCAGTTCAGCCTGTGTCTAGCAGGCAGACAGCAAATGAACTGGTCCAGCCAGCTTCTTTTTATTCTTCATCTTTGGCAAGTTTTGAGATTCTAGAATGAAAAATGCTACAGAAGACTATAACAAAACAGTCTTCATCATAGGTATGTTATACCTGTCAAGTCAATACCATTTTCTTTTGGTTGGGTAATGCCCTGAAAAAAATACATGGCAATCTAGCAGACAAGCCAAAAGAGGGAGGGAGTTCCAGTTGAGCTCGGTCATTTGTAATGCACTAAATGTACATTGATTTGGAATTTTTTTCAGTTCCAAGGAACAAAATCACAATAAAAAGGACATACTTAAAGGCAAAACTTTGCCTTCAATATACTGCACAAATAATAGTTTGAAAAAGACCTGATTTCTTAAACTGACCTATTTTTTTCCCCCCTCACAGGAGAAGGCATTGTTGAACCTATTCCTCTGAACATAAAAACAGGTTTGTGATATTTCCAAATTTACTTAGTTTGGTATCAGAGCTTCCTGACTGCTTACATTCATTTCTGAACTTATATAGGCAGAAGTGGGCTTGGTCACGAGGAATTAAAAAAGCGAAAAGCTGAAGAAAAACTGGAAAGCTACAGACAAAAACTCCATATGAAAAAACAAGCAAATGAACAAGCTGCAGATCAGTTCAGGTGAAATGATGTAACTGATATTCCAAGCAATGTCTAAACAGCAGTTAATTTTATGCTTCACTTCCACATTGTCCTGGTCTGAGACGATTAGTAGGGCTAAAACCTGAGATTTTCCATTTTATAAAAGGTATTAACGATCATTCATCTCCCTGTTTGTCTACCTGCTTATTTTAGCTATCTACTTTTTCTTAACAGAGTAAGATTCAAAAACAAACAAGAAGAACGTAAGATGGAAGGGGACCTCCGAAAAAGCCAGAGAGCCTGCCAGCAATTAGATATGCAAAAAGTGAGACCTGTATTTTTGGGGGGTTGGAAGGAGAGCTTGTGCATTAGAGATAGAGGCTACAAACAAAGTAGTGATTCAATTATTGGAGGTTCTCTAAAATTGTGGGATAACTAGTCTGAAGTCCTGATGTTTGGCAACACTTTATTCCTCTTAAAATATTTCAAAATATATTTGAAGGTGTACACCAACCTCATGATAACTTATGTGAGGACCTGCGTTAGGCTGTTTCATCAGAGCTCACCTGGTTTTGCCTTTGCATTGTTGTGGTTACTTTTGAGCTGTTTGCTTATCTTACCGAAGTCAGTATCAGGCTGTCCTCAACGATGGTGCTGTTTGCCTCAAGTGAGGGAGCAACATCATCACAGAATGGTTGAGGTTGGAAGGGACTCTGGAGGTTATCCTTTCCAACCACCCTGCTCAAGCAGGGTCACTTAAAGCAGGTTGGTTAGGACCATGTCCAGACAGCTCTTAAGTATCTCCAAGGATAGGGATCATCTTCCTTTAGGTTTACCCAAGGTGGATTAGGAAGCACTGTGTGAACTCTTGGTAAAATAACTTGTGGCAGCATGTCTTCAACTGATAAAAAAGGGTATCTGCTCACAGCCTTGGTGTAAGATTATGTTGCTGTTTCACCTTACACATACCGCACGCAGATGGAATAGAACTTAATGTTAGCACCCATTTACTTGTTTAAAAAAAAAAAGTGAATAATCCTTTGGGCTGCTCTACTTAGTTTTCTACTACAGCTTTAGTAATTATTGCTTATACTATAGAGGAAAGCTTTGAAACCTAAATCTCACCTATTAGAAATTTTTTTTATCCAGCATCTTAAAAGAAAACCTACAAAGGCAGATAATTTTCATTTAAATCCTTCATTATTTAAGGGTATTGATGTTCCCAAGGAGACTTGGTATTGGCTAGAGCCTGAAGAGGAAGACAAAAACGATGAGGAAGACAAGGAAGATGAATGCACAAGCTCAGACTTAAGTGTAAGCCTGGCAACTAAATTAATGACTTGATTCAGAATTAAATTTAATATTCCTTTTAAAAGCATGTATGCATACATACATTTATAAAGGGTATATGTATATTTACAAGCTGTAGTGAATGGCCTCTTTGCAATCTTAAAGCAGTGATTTTTATAGCAGTTACGTGATAAACCAGGAAATGCTAAACCACTGATTTATTGCTCATCTCTTTTGAAGCTGATCTTTGGAAAAAGTAGCCTAGAAATTAAATTCTAAACATTTCTGTATCTTAGCCAAGATATGCCTGGATGCCTCACCTCGTGTCTTAGGCTGAATTTTAGAATCATTAAGTAATTTCTGAAAATGCTTCCCAGATTATCTCAAGATGAACGCTGGAAACTCACTTTTTTTTTTTGGGAGCTAGATTACATAACTCTTCTTAGCCTTACGTGTTTGATTTGCAGAGATTAGGTGTGGAAAATTCCACCAAAAATATCATATACTTGAAATAAGGTAGCTAGGTAATATTTTTAGCTCTCTCTTCAGAGCAGGTTTCTTAGCTGGAAAGAAAGATGAGCAAACAGCAGCCATCATGAATTCCTGTGCCATATGGTACAAATTTGAGCAATTTCATGCCCTAGCTGCAGTGTTTTGTAGCTTTTCCATAGCAAAAGGTTAAACAATCTATTATAGCAAAATTAGTAGCTCAAGCTGTTTTATGTCACATGAGCCCCAGATCACTGCATGCCTGTATGTATCTCTAGGTATCAGAAAAGCTACACATCCTGACTGCCTATTTGAGAGAAGAACACCTTTATTGTATTTGGTGTGGAACAACCTATGATGGTGAGATTAAACCTGTTTTCCATGTCTTTTATTTTGCTTATGCAGCTAGACTCATATAGCACAACATATCCTTCACGTTCCTCTTATTGCAGTCTTCTAAATCTACATAGCAAATTTGCCTTCCAGGCTGCTTGGTTTTGCACAAAGTCTTGTATGTTTTGATTATAAGACAATTTTTAGGTATTTATTTGCACAAGAAAAGAAAACAAACCTCAAACAAAAAATCCCAAACCACCATATTGGCATTTATTTATATTGGTATTCACATTGATTTTCTTTTGGAAAAAAACCAAAATTTAGATATTAAAACTACCATTAAAAGCTGTGAAAGCTTACAGATGTTTCAGAAACACTGCACCAGAGGGTAGAATTTCTGTTTACTTTGTAAAACGACTTTTGAAATTAATAATCTGCAAACCTTCTTGAATTCTATTTAATCTGCTTTACATGGATTCTTCAAATAACTCTAGCAACTTTGGGGTTTTTTCCCCCTCCTCTGAGCTGGAATTACTCACTGTTTCTCTGCTTGTCCTGTAGACTCTGAAGATTTATCTTCAAACTGCCCTGGAGACAGTGC
Source organism: Coracias cyanogaster (assembly GCA_033124195.1). Taxonomy (NCBI): domain Eukaryota; kingdom Metazoa; phylum Chordata; class Aves; order Coraciiformes; family Coraciidae; genus Coracias; species Coracias cyanogaster. The sequence goes on along the minus strand of JAVSBS010003447.1, from coordinate 25,395 downwards.
TGTGGATCACGACTAAAGCCTTTCGAAAGGAAGGAGTCCTCAATAAGTATGTATAGTTCATAATGCCTTTTAGAAGGTTCAGAGCTGAGCCATACTGAACAATTCACACCAAAGCATGCAGAAGAATAGTTATGTTGACAGGTTAAACTCACACTTCTGAAGCTTCTTCGCTATTTTCTGCCTGATGCACAATTTAACAGGAATTAAAACTTTGCATTTATAATTGAACTATCATAATTGAGAGGCAGGTTAAGCCTTCCAAAGTCTTTGGTTATGCCCTGCCCAGTGGAACAAGATAGGCTGATAATAAAATTCGAGTTTGAGTAAGGGAATAATTTTTGGCTACTTACTCTGTTGTATAATGTGTTAAACAGTTTTTTTTTCATCTTCACAGAGATGACTAAACGTCAGCCTTTTTTTTTTTTTCTTACAATCTTAGAACTGGTGGGGAAAAAAAGCTTGTGAAACATTACAGTGACATTATTTGAATCAATATTCTGTTGTACGGAAAGGTGCATACTTCACATACCTAAATAGTACCAGATCATGTTGCTGCTGTTGTGTTTTTTTTTTTCTTATTAAAAGTACATTTTAACCAACCATTTATTTTAGGGAACAGCAGTTGATATTATAAACACTCACTAATAGAAAGGTACTGCTGAAGTATACAAATACTCCCCAAAATATCAAAAACTGTTGGGACAACTCCATATTACTTTACAGTAATGAAGGTAATGATATTATGGGTGCTTTGTCTACAGACTATTCAGCCAAAGTTTGTCACATAGGAATTTGCATATTGTAAGAGTAGTTCTATGTGTGAAAGGAAAAAGGAAGTGGACCTAAGTGGTATTTTGTTCATGTCAGGATATCGATCATTTGTCCCAGATCTTGACAACTGCAAAGAAATACTAATTAAAAGAATAGTGAAATGCTCAGAATATCCCGGCCCAGGTTCAGGTTAGGAAAGCTAAAGCCCTGATAGAATTAAATATGGCCAGAGACATCAAGGGCAATGAGAAAATCTTCTATAGGTAGGTTGATGATAAAAGGAAGACTAGGGAAAATGTAGGCCACACAGACCTACACAAGGGAACAGGAGACCTGGTTACCTGGGATATGGAGAAGGGTGATGGACTCAACTTTTTTTGCCTCAGTCTTCTCCAGCAAGTGCTCCAGCCACACCACCCAAATCACCAAAGGCAAAGACAACAACTGGGAGAATTAGAACTGCCCACTGTAGAAGAAGATCATGTTCAGGACCATCTAAAGAACCCGAAGTCCATGGGACCTGATGAGATGCATCTGCAGGTCTTGAGGGAACTGGCAGATTAAGTGGCTAAGCCACCACCCATCATATTTGAGAAGTTGTGGCAGTCTGGTGAAGTTCCTGCTGACTGGAAAGAGAGGAGACAACCCCCATTTTTAAAAAGGGGAAAAAAAGAAAGAGCCAGGGAACGACAGGCCAGTCTCACCTCTGTGCCCAGCAAGATCATGGAGCAGATCCTCCTGGAAACTACACTAAGGGACATGGAAAATAAGGGTGTGATTGGTGACAGCCAAAGTGGCTTCACTAAAGGCAAGTTATGCATGACAAATTGGTTGGCTTTCAATGACAGGGCATTGGTGGATAAGGGAAAAGAAACGGACATTATCTATGTGGACTTGTACAAAGCATTTGATGCTGTCCTGTATGACATCCTTGTCTCTAAATTAGAGAGACATGGATTTGACAGATAGACCACACAGCGGATAAGGAATTGGCTGGATGGTCACACTCAGAAGAGTTGCGGTCAATGGCTTGATGTCCCAGTGGAGACCAGTGACATGTGGCATTCCTCCTGGGTCAGTATTGGGACTGGTGCTGTTTAACGTCTTTGTCAGCAGCATGGACGGTGGGATTGAGTGCACCCTTTGCAAGTTTGCTGACAACACCAAGCTGCGTGGTGTGGTCGACACGCTGGAGGGAAGGGATGCCATCCAGAGGGACCTTGACAGGCTTGAAACACAGGCCTGTGTGAAACTCACAAAGTTCAACAAGGCCGAGTGCAAGGTCCTGCATGTGGGTCAGGGCAGTCCTGAGCACAAATACAGGCTGGGCAATGAGTAGATTGAGAGCAGCCCCAAGGAGAAAGACTTGAGGGTGTTTGTTAATAAGAAGCTCAACATGACCCAGTAATGTGCACTTGAAGCTCAGAAAGCCAGTCACATCCTAGGCTGCATCAAAAGAAGCATGGCCAGCAGGTCAAGAGAGGTGATTCTCCCCTTCTACTCTGCTCTCATGAGACCCCACCTGGAGCACTGTGTTCAGCTCTGGGGCCCCCAGCACAAGAATCACAGAATGATTTAGATTGGAAAAGACCTTTGAGATCATTGTGACCAACAACTAACCTAACTCTACCATGTCCACTGCTAAACTAAGTCCCTAAGCACTACATCTACACAACTTTTAAAAACATCCAGAGATGATGATTCAGCTAATTCCTTGGGCGGCCTGTTCCAGTGTTTGATAACACTTAGTGAAGACATTTCCTAGTATCAAACCTCCCCTGGTGCAACTTGAGGCCACTTTCTCTTGTCCTATCACTTGTTACTTGAGAGAAGAGACCAGCACCCACCTCTCTACAATCTCCTTTCAAGTAGTTGTAGAGAGTGATAACGTTTCCCCTCAGCCTCCTTTTCTCCAGGCTAAATAGCCCCGGTTCCTGCAGCTGCTCTCAGCAGACATTGACCTGTTGAAGCAGGTCCTGAGAAGGGCCGTGAAGATGGCCAGGGGGCCGGAACACCTCCCCTTTGAAGACAGGCTGAGAGAGTTGGGGTTGTTCAGCCTGAGGAAGAGAAGGCTCTGAGGAGACCTTATAGCAGCCTAAAGGGGGCCTACAAGAAAGATGGAGACAAATGTTTTAGGAGCAACTGTTACAGTATGGCAAGGGGTAATGGCTTTAAACTGAAAGAGGGAAGATTTAGACTAGATAAAAGGAAGACATTTTTTATTATGATGGTGGTGAGACACTGGAACAGGTTGCCCAGAGAAGTTGTGGATGCCCCCTCCCTGTAAGCGTTCAAGGCCAGGTTAGATGGGGCTTTGAGCAACATGGTCTAGTGGAAGGTGTCCCTGCCCATGGCAGGGGAGTTGGAACTAGAATATCTTTAAGGTCCCTTCCAACCCAAACCATTCTATGATTCTATATGATTCATGATAAGGAGGGGAAAAAAAAAAAAAAAGAAAACACCACAAAAAAAAAACTTCAGGCCTTGCACAAGTATGTAAAAATCAGATTATTTAACAAGTACTTGCAGCAAATCAGCAGTAATTTCCATAAGAATATAAAAAATACTATGCATTCATTAATATTACTCCTTTTAACCAAGCTTTTAGCCCGTTTAACATTTCAGAAAAAGCATACAGTACTTTACTATATGTAATACATATTTTTCTGCTTAGAAATCTTTGCTCATTTGTCTCTGTGGTGGGCTCCACAGCCATTAATAGTTTGACAAGATATAGCTCAAAGACAAGTATCTGAAGGCCTAATGTAGCCATGTTTTCTCACTGCTCCCCACCACCACACACACAGTTCTTCCAGTCCAGGCAAGTCTGAACTCTGAAGTATATAACTGAAGAGTAACAGGCAAACTGCTGTTACCTGCGGTGGGGCTGACAGTAAGGGCATCAGAGGTGAATTCAAGTACTGCTGTGAAGGGTTGGGCATGCCTCAGTATTACAGTAAGTGATTAAAACCTAGCCGTATGGCAGAGAATGATTCAGGTGCTCTCTCAGCACAAGATTTCAAATGATTACTACTGAGAAAACTCTAAAATTTTGCTATATTAAAAGCACCTTAAGTGTACCTTACAGAAAAACAAAAAAAAACCTCAAAACCTAAGGTTTTCAAAAGTTTAGAACAAGCCTAAACTAGATTTCCTAGAATCTGATTGCTTAACATTTAAAATACTCAAGAATTATTACAAGTATGTATTTTTAAATTCTAGAGCACTGATGATGTTAGATATTCAATGGGCGTGTAGAGAGAACAAAGTTCAACTTAGCTGAAATTCAGTGAAGAATAACCCACACCTATTCATAGTATCTTTTCTACCAAAATTAGTTGTGGTATCAATGGGCGTGTTGTAGTACTTATTAAAAAACAGCACTGAACAAATCAGAAAGGTTTGAGTCACATACCACAACACAGCACTTCTCCCACAGAAAGCAATAGATGATCTCAGCTGGTAACGGCTGCAGCACAGGTTAAGAGCATGCATACAGGGATCTGCCACAGGCCAGTGATCACCACATCAACTTAATCTTCTAGGAGACAAGGACTAAATTCTTGTACTTATTGTTCTATGGAGTTCAGCTTATCCACAGCCTGTCATTCCAGGTAAAAATTGCATGTGATTGCTTGCAGAAATACGCTGTCCTGGTCTGCGGCTGGTGGGCATGAGTGGTGATGCGACCGTTTTGGCTGATGAGCTCCTCCGTGGCAGAAAGGCAAAACACCAAGGAAAAGACACATCCTAAGTCTTGCTGTTGAGTCTGATATTTACTGTTACTTCATCAATTTCAACAGACACCAGACTCTGGATTTAAACACTGTCTGAAAGTCTTTCAGAAGGGCATTTACTGACTACGAGTTTTAAGTGAGTTGTCTTTATCAACAGATTTAAAAAACTGAAGCATTTCAGATGCAGAGTATCTTACTGAAGGGTCTTTTGAAAGCATCTTTTTGATTATGGGTGCCTACAAAAAGAAATTAAATGTCAATAAATAATTTTTATGAGTAAATTGGCTTACTGAAATAATGTATTAAAGTCCCATACCTCTGCTGGAAACTGGTTGGTGAAGCTCTCTGGAAGTCGACCTTCTCTAGCATCATGCCATACCTTAAATTCATAAATAGAACAGTTTCAGTATGCTTTCATTGTTTGCATTTTGCATCTCACTTTATGACCCATATAATTTACTAAAGTCATTAGCAAAATATAAATCTACAAAAAAGGTAAGGCTTCAAAAAGAAAGTAACTTTAGTAAAGAGTTTGAAAGTTTTTCCAATTAGTTGTAATTTTGTTTGGTTTGGTTTTTTTTCTGTTTTGTTTTTTTACAAAAACATCCACTGTTGTCTCTTTTTAAGCTTAAAAACTTCACACTCCACAACGTGTTTGTTTCAACAAGCTTCCTTACTTCATAACCCTTACCTTTCTTTCCTTAATTTAAAAAGTAGTGATTTTAGATGCTCTCACCACACTTAAAAAAAAAATAAAAGGCAAGACAACTATATTTCCTACTTTGGATGTTACTATTTGCTAGCCAAGCAGGTGCGCTTCCTCCCTTTTACCTTGTTGACTACCACACACTTATTCAGTGTCACTGCAAAAAACGCTGTGTGGAGTTCAAAGCAACTAACATCAAGAGGATTTCTAATTACATGCTTTCAGAAACTGTTTCTGGGTAACAACTATTTTGTTTTTTCACGTGATGGAGTTTTCTGGTTAAAAAGAGCGGTCCACATCACTCACTTGGCTGTTGGTTAGTGTAACGAGTGCCTGAAGTAAAAAACAATCCCAACACTGTTTTTTTTTTTTTTAGTAACATCTTTTTCAATTAAAGCTACATATTCCAAATAAGTTTTCATTTTTTAAAACTGCAAATGTTCTAGCATGACAGAAGGTTTGTTCTTGCTCCAGTTTGCAGTGAAGATGTCAGCAGGGCAGAGATAAAACTCTTACATTCATTATTTTTATTTTCTAAAATTAGAAAAATATTTCCTTCAAATACCCTGACCAAACAAAAAGATTTATCAGGAACTTGAAATCTTTTTTTCTATACCTTATTCTTCAGCATGCTCAGGCATTAAATGTGTATGTCAGTAGGACGTAAGTGAAATAAACCCAGTAATATTTCTTTACTTCATTTACTACATTTCAGCCAAGGTGTGATGGCTTGCAGGCCTTACTCTAAATGAATCAAGGGGAAAATGTAACTGGAAGCAATACTCCAGATACACAGATTCCTTCTAGCATGCAATCAGTGTGCAAAACCAGCAGCAAGGCAAAACAATGACAGACTTTTATTTAAAGATTACATACCGTCATTTTCTCATGACGACTGAATGCTGAAAGAATTTCAAACCAAATTAATCCCAGGGCATAAATATCTACTTTGTTTCCATAATTGCCCCCAACCTACAAAAGATTAGAACAAGAGAAATATAAGCATCAAATCCAACTGGACAGCACTTCTTAAAGAAAAACGTGAAGTCATTAGAAATTCCCCCCCCCAAGGCTACAGGACTGGCCCTACTTGATCCGATTAGTTGTTAACCCTTTCTGGTACCAACCTAATAAATAGTGACTATTGTGTCACATTAAACACACTGAAATTAAGACTTCTACAGAGGAGGCATGCCAATATCTCTCACAAATAACAAAACAAATAGAAGGACTCAAATGCCACAGTTAACAGGGGTCCTAAATTGAAATTGAAATCCGTGGCTGGCAACCTGGTTTTGCAATGCTCTTGATTCCTTAGAGCACACAGTGTCAGACTGCGTAGGTTAGCACAGCAAAATAAAGTCGCCACGCTTGGAGACGCATTTCTCCAGAATACAGATATCCTTGCATATAGTCATACCAGGGAACTTTAAGCAACTTAGTTTAGTACTGAGGTTACGATTGTGAACATCTAGTGCTGAGTTTATAATGCAAATTCAGTTACAGAGACACTATTAGGTTAATTACCTGCTCTGGTGCCATGTACGATTTTGTTCCTCTGTTCTCAGTCAGAGTCCCATACTCCACAGAAGTCACAAGTCCAAAGTCGCCTATTTTTATTTTATCTCCACGTGATATGAATATATTCTGGGGCTATATATATAAATTAAAAAAATAATAAAATCACCATATGACCAAGGTTTATCATCAAGCATAATCGGCCACATAAATTCTTCCCATAAAATTTCATAGTTCTTCACAGAAAGTAGCATTAAGAAACCAATGGGGTGGGAAACAGAAAAAAGTTCATTTAATTTTGAAAAACACAAACCAAATTTAAAGGAGTACTTGCCACAGTAACTGCAACTCCCCCCCCCACACACACACCCCTGCCTCACTTGCTCAGTCAAAACTGTATCATGCTTTAATGCTCTTAAACTACATTCATGTAACATTTCATACCAGAAGTGCTTTTTAGTCTTCAGTCCTAGCCCTGGCATTTTATACACTTGGGCAAAGTATTTAGGCTCACATGGAGTTCCACTCAAACCATAGTTTCTCCTAGGCGTGCAGCATTATCTGTACTAAGTCAATTGCAGAGGGCTTAGGGCAGGCGTCTCACAGAATCACTTTTAAGTTTCCATTGAAGTTGACATTTTTTAATTTGACAAAGTGATAAGCAACTAAAGATAAGATTGCATATGCTTGGATGAAGTTTCCCAAAGAAGATAAAGAATTCCTGAACATTATTAAAACCAAATCACCTCATGCTATCTTTTACTCAAAGAAGCCCTAGTGGACTGTAAGTCCAGGCGAGGCTTTAACAGGAAGAAATCTTTGCATCAAGAACATTCAGTGCAGTTCTTCTGTTTAAGTTCGACCATGTCCATGCATTACCTGTACCTAGCTATACTATTTGAAGACTCCACTCATACTAGGCACAAATGGGATTTGTCTCAGCTTCAACAGCCTACAGCTTTGAGTCTGGGACATGGAGATGTCAGATGGCCAGCCATCTAAGTTGACAGCACATCAAAACAGGAAGAAAAGTTCTTAAATTCAAATGCAGACAGACAAGTTAGCAATGGGTCTTGGCAGCAGGTTACAGCCAAATGTCATGGATAAAGAACTGGGGCAGCAGATTTCCCTATTCATATGAAAGTAGGAGATTGAGCTCAGATGAAAATAAAGTAGGACTGAAGGAGCAAGAAAATACAAAGCACAGAAAAGGAAGAGCAAAGAATTTAAAAGAGAGACAAGGCACTTACTAGACCTCTTTTTTCCCCAGGCATCTAGGGAAAATAATGACTGTACATCTGTGGTTCATTCTACTGTTGTATCAATAAGCCTGAGAAATCTCTATAGAGTGTATGTCATTATCAAACAGCACGTATTAGGATAAACTATCCCTTTACAATATGGCAAGGGCAAACTTCCTAGGCACAACTTTCACGTACTTTTTTTTATTTTATCAAGTAAAGTTAATGTATATTTTCCAATAGGCAGCCTTGTGACCCAGTCACACATAACATACTGAAAATCCCTCTTAACTAATGACTACTGATTTTTTGAACTACTGCATTCTGAGATCCTCTAGTCTACTTCCTGATTTTAGGATGAAGTCTAGTGAGTTGCTGAAAAAAAAAACCAGTATCAGAAGAGGCATGCTACTAGGGTACCTAGAAGACTAAACAAAGACTAGAAAATTTAACATTTTCCACAATTCCAACAAGTACTATTTTTATCTTTTTTTTTTCCTATTACCTATTCTATTTACCTTGAGGTCTCGATGAATTAACCCTTCAGAATGAATATATTGCACTCCTTTCAGTATTTGTAAAAACTTGTTTTGTGCCATCTCATGATACTTTCGGTCTTGTCTATGCTTTTCAATCCAGTTTTCCAATGGCCCTTGTTCACATAATTCCATTTGGATGAAAAGACAGGTAATTTCTTTGTCTGACTTCTGCCTGCAAAAGAAAATCATATACCATATTGAAATTGGCAAGATACAGTCGCCCCCAAGCCATCAATGATTCCTAGGTTCCTCTTTGAAAAACCTTTTTGTTAATTATGGTAATTTTTTGAGTTCCCCAAAATAAAGTCTGCAAATCTCTTGATTTTAAAAAAGATCCTAGACCAATTTGGACTAGATGTAAGTAAAGAGAACTGCAAACCAAAGAATCCCTGCTCAGTTGCTACATATCCATAGAATATTCCTAATATTTTACTTGCTTCGTTGTTCACACTGAAAGTTTTCTGAGTGCCCAAATTCTGCATCCCTCCTATCTGGAGACATGTCCTATACAGGAAGAAATAGCACTGTCTTGCCCTCTAGGAACTGCTGCAGGTCCCTGGCAGGTATTCTCTATTCTGCTCACAAACACAGCATTAGCTTTCTTCTCCTACCCAGAAAGTCACGTTCTTTGAAATCCAGTCCCTGCAAGAAGGTAGTGCAGTGACAATCTTTCACATCAGTCTGTGAGTTAGAGAAACCCTTCTGAGATCTAGATGAAATGTATTCACCCACCTGACAGCCTCACACTTTCCAGAAGAGTTCCCTGCCCATCAGCCCATAGGATAGGCTGATGCTGGAGATGGTGAGGGAAAGGACAACATGAAGAAGAAGAACTTTTTCCCACTTGCACTATGTGATCTGAGCCACTGAGAGAACAAGCATTAAGTGACTTGGGACTCTAGGCTTGAGGTCAGGGCACTAAGTGGAACTCCATCAAAGTGGTCCCATCAAAGCTGGGACCTCAGCTTTGAGGACTTTTTTTCCTATCTTTTACCAAATAACTATTCAATATAAACTGCATAAGTGATAGAGATTTCAAGATAATAATGCTTGGGGTTTGACATGAGACTTCCTCCCCACCATTTATTCCCTATTTACATATACTACATATATCATGCTGTCGCGGTCGGTCGTGTAGGCGTCCGTAGGCTGCCTAAACTATAAATTTGAATCCATTAATATTTTATAGCTGTAGGTAAGTGTGGCAACCTACCTGAAGGGTATGAATTTACAGCTAGTGAAAAAAGCTTATCACAGAAGCTTTGAAATGTTAATAATCTAAGTTACGAGTAAAAATTCTCACCACTGTCTTCCCAGAAGTTTTAGTGTTGAACGACTACCTCTAAACGAAAGAGCATTTCATTTTCTATTTCTGTTCTCAACAACTAAAACTGTTTCAGGAGTCATACTTAAAATGCTAATTTAGAGAAATAATTAAATCTGTGAGAGCTAATGGCTCACCAGTACTTATTAAAAAAAATAAACTTCTGACTAGGAATTCGGCAACCAGCTGCCAGACAATTTTTATATTTCTGTTGTTAATTCTAGCCCGAGTTTGAGTTCTGCGTTATTGCACCCCTCTATAGATTCAGCAAGTTGTGTATATTAAGAGAGAGAAGAAAGATAAAATTACATAATCTTATTCATTAAGGAAAAGAAGATATAAATATACTTAATTATATTTGACCTGCTGCTGAAAATTACTGTGCCTTTTTTCCTAACAGTAAGTATGTGTATGCATTTATATTTATATAATGATTTATAACCAATCATCAGCCTTTCTTTTTACAACCCAAATTTCACTACGGTAAACAAGTATGAGTGCAAACTACTATCCTGTGGTTACCTTGAGTCTGGATAAGTTACATGGTCACACCCTTCCCAGCTACCATAATACCGCACTATGTTTTCGTGCTCAAGTCTTGCAAGTTCTTTTACTTCACGTTCTACATTCCTATTTGGAGAGAAAAAAAAAAAATACTAATTTTAATAAAAGGCATAATATCAAGTAGAAGTATACAGATAGTTTTACATTAATTTAGCAAAAAAGAACAGAATACTCCTCATACAATTCAAAATTCTGTGTGTTTTCTTTCATCTGCTCAGTTATTCAAAGTGCAAAAGTGTTTTAACTATATTAGAAATGAAAGTCCTGCTCAAAAAAGAACTGAAAAAAAGCAGATAGTTGCAACATGTAATTATGTTAGGTACCCAAACACAATGGAGCAAAAACCCATGTTTTCACTTCTATGAAGTTTGTTTACATATACTGATGTCAGTGTAAATACTCATGAACAACTATTACTAAATTTGGCCTGCACTCGTGACAATGCCTAGTGAAGTCAGTTCAAACCCATCGGTACAAATGAAAATAACATGTATTTGTGGTGAATAGAAGAATTTGAAGGGCAGTTACACAATGTAAGGGACAAGTATCTCCAACAACTTGAAACTTTTTTAATATATTACCTAAAATAAAGTTTTTCAGCTGGAGTATTTCCCTTCGGTACTACTTACAGAAAATCACTTTAAAAAAACCAAACAAACCAAACCTTAACATCACCACTCTTCTGCTGAGATTTATAAGCGACAAGTAACACAGTGTGAGAGAATAATGACTATATTGGGTCATATAAAAAGCATTTTCCAATTACAAACCACAAAATTGTGGGAGTCCTCAGACCAGGTGTGGACTCCCACACAAAATGTATTAATTTAACTCTTCTCTATTTTCCCTAATTACAGTCATCATACATTACTGTAAGTAATTTTTCCATGTAACCTGTCAAAAGTAACAGTGCTGCTTTCAACGTTCTATTAATCAGCAAGTTTTCTTCAAACGCATTTTGCAATATTAATAACCAGAGCAGTGGTCTGTTCAGGAAAAATAGAACTTATCAAATCTACATTTTTACAGCTGCATCTGAAATTATTCCAAGGCATGCCATGTTCAGCTTCACTTAGAAATAAAACAGTTTACCAGAAAAAAAGGAATTAATTATTGAAATTGCTTAAAAGCTTATAGGACTATCAAAGAGACAAAACAAAGTGCTAAAATCTTGATTAAGGCTGTGCTAAAATAATAATTAAAAAAAAATAACCAACCAGAAGTAAATATACAGTACGTACTTTGTGAACGGAACTCGTTTGACTGCATAGGCTTTCTTGTCAAGCTTTCCTGTTGCTTTGAAAACATTCCCAAAACCACCTTCACCGATAGGCTCTATATTTTTAAAACTCTCAAGAAATCTTAAAACAAAAACAACAAACCACAACAGGTAAGTATACTTAAAATCAAATTTACAAGATCTAAAAATGATCCTGACAGATCTAATACTTCTTCTGAAGTATCATTCACTCGACACCTATACAGGTCTAAATCAGAGTCTTGATGATTAAAAAAAACAAGAGAAACTGACTCTTGAAGGCATGTAGGGTAATTACTCCCACATTTTCACACAAATGACTTTCAGTTGTAAGCATTAAATATCATTGCATGTCAGTTGCTATACTATATTTGTCATTTCCAGAAACAAAAAAAATTGAAAAATCAATTTTTGTTTAAACTTACTTTTACAGCAGTAATTTTTCACATTCTGTTACAAATAAATCTAGACTACTACATACTGTAATTACCATACAGATTTTATTTTAAAAGTCTTTCTTACCTTTTATTCACCGTGTATGGACTTTCATCCTCTGCACTGGTATTTATGTCCAAATCTGGGAATTTTTTATCTGAATCTGCCATCTCTTTATCTTCCTTGTTTCTTGCATTAACAAAATTAGCTGCCAATTTTCTTTAACAAAGGATAAAAGCAAAACTTACAATGAGCTGCCCTTTTACTAATATGTAAGAAGATAGAAGAAATGTACCCCCCAATAGTGGCTTTTGTTTGCTGGATATAGAAACACTGAAGTGGTTTGTAGTACAGTTTATGGAAGATAGCAACCTAGAAATAAACACATACCTTTTGAAGGCAGAACTTTGTGCACCTCTCTACATGAACAAGAAAAAAAAAACAACAAAAAAAACCACTTAATGAGATACCCTGAATATTTTCTCTATGCTTAGTTTAAAATGTGTCTGAGAATATATCTAGGAATTGTCTATAAATGTTTTCATAACTCGTATAAAACAATGTATGAAGCCATATGTGAAAAAAATTAAGCTATGTGTGACGTCATCCTTCTTCCCACAGAAAAATATGAGCTTAGTTTGATACCCTTTCCTGGAAGCACTGCCCTTTTGGCCAATAGGACATAAATTGAGTCCACAGTACAGAATTAAATGACTAATGGTTAGCAGTAGGAAAGTACTGAATATTCTGAGGAAAAATGCACATGTGTTTTCTAGTGATTGTTGGATAAAGGGACAAACTGATGCTACACTCAGACAGGAATAACCTTGCTCTATTCTGGGTATAAAATGTAATTATGAGGAAGAGCATTTTCATACTATACCTGAGGAGGTGAAGGCTTTTTATCTACTGTCATGTCTTTCATTTTTTCTACCAATTCTCCATCTGAGTCGTGGAAGTAAATACTGCTGTTCATGAAAAATAACAGACTAGTTTTAGGTGAAAGTAACACAATCATAAAAAAAAAAAAAAAAAGATTGCCACAGGATAAAAGAGGCATAAAAAAATACACAGGTTTTAAAAGCAAAACCTGAAAAACACTAACACTCATGACTGACTTAAACTAGAAAACTTTATGCTGGAATGTTAATAAAACAATAAAATAAAACAAAACAAAAAAATGCTCTATTTCTATGGTATTATATCATGATATCTAGATATCTATATTATATATAGTCTTCTATATCCCTTCATTAAATAGGTTAAATACAGATGTTTATTTCAAGGCAGTGCAGTCACCTCTAACACTGCACGTATCAGCTTGCTTTATAATCTCACAAAGGGCATAAAAGAAGTGGTGGCACTACAGTCTAACTGCTGGACACAAAAGGCTTGTCCTAGAGTTCCAAAATTACAAATGAAACTTTATGCATGTTTATTTAATTTTGCTACGCAAATTTTCCCTTTATTGGAAATGAGGATTTATGGAGAATGAAAGGGGAAAACAAACAAACAAAAAGAAGAGAATAAAGCAGAATGTGAAGCATCAGAAGGTACCAAAACTGAATTATACTGAATTCACAAGACTGTCACAATAGGAAAACAAGTGTTAAAGAAAACTCTAAAATTATTATAAGCTAACTTGTAAGGACTCAAATAAATTTGCACAAGTACAACAAATCTTGCTCTGAAGTCCAAGAAATAGAAGCTCAAATTAAATGGTTTATACTGCAATAAAGAAACTATGACAGATTTTATTTAGAACTGGATCACATGACCCTCTAAGATTAGTAAATACCTTTTGTTATCACATTATCAGTGAACCCAACTTACTTTGAGTCAGACTGAACTTGCACTCGAGAGGAATTACTATGTTCACTAAATGTAGAACTGCTGTTAGACTTTTCATGTCCCATCTGGAAAAAGAGAAAACAAGAATAGTTAACAAATTCACATAAAAAAATTCTTAGTGCAAAAGATGCCATTCAAAGAGGGGACAGGGAAGATCACAAGGTCCTAAGTAGACCTTGTTAACGGCAGTGAACATTCAGAGCCCTGCAGCAGAAAGGCATCTGCCTAACTTCCCCCCGGAGGAGTGAAGCAGGGCCCTGTCACAGTGAGCATTTTCCCACTCACACTGAGATTATATAGACGCCTTTGCAGAAGTAGAATCTCAGATCTATTAAAAATCAGGATAAGAGTAACAGTTATTAAAAGCAAATGCTTTCATTGTTTACTGCCTATTTAATTGTGTGCAAAATGAGATACATGTAGACTTTGGTATATGTAATGAGTACAACTGAAAATTTGTGTCTGTACAAGAAGACATTCAATGTCTTGAGAGTCAAAACCCTGTAAAACCTGGATTACTAAATTGAAGTTGACTGAAAAAAGTTAATCCTAAATAACTAGCAGAGGTTCTTCCCTTTTTTTTTCCCCTCTATGTTGCAAGAACATAAATGTAACATTAAAAGCAACACCTACAATTGTTATAGACCATAACCTGACAAAAAACCCCCCAAACCTCAAGGGCTTATGTTTCAATGATGACCAACAGACAAACCCTGCCCTCCCCACCTACCCCTCTTTTTTTTTTTTCCATTCCGGAGTACTAAGCCTTTGCTACTTTTTGCTAGTACATTTTGTTTGTTACACAGACATTGCTGGAAATTCATAAATATTTAAACCAAACCAAAACAACCCACTCCAAATTGATAATAATTGCTACAGATTTCTGTCTGATGTAGTAAATTTCAGACTTAGATGAAAACACAAAGAGCCATGAGGACAATACAGGAAAATATTAAAGGATCTGAGAGCTGTGATAGGCCATATACTATTGTAATAGCCAACTACATCGTTAACTTAAAAAGAACAATAAAAGAAGCATTTAAAATTTACAGTAAGCAGCCAAATAATGAAAAAGGACTTTAAAAAAATATTTATTTCCCCCCCCCAGACTGCCTTCCTTCCTTTTAAACTACACTTCATTTCAGTTCATATGTACTACTACTTGGTTCCAGAAGTGGGTTTGTCTCAGTGTTAGAACTCTGATAATTTTTTTTTTCTTGCACATGTGGAAATACAATCACCAACATGAAGACAACAGCTCTGCTCTCCAGAGGATGGTGTTAGCAATTGCTTCACTAGACTCTGCCTTAGAACACTACAGAAGGCAAATCCTGCTGATTCTTAATCCTGTTTGTGCCTTTCTCATGTTTCACAATACATTTTTGATCCAACAAAAGGCAGTAAGAGATTTATGTTCATAGCCAGTCAGCTTGACAACACTTCACACAGGAGACAGACAGTATATTAGTCTGGATTCAGAAATTTTTAAATATATGTGCATCCTTGAATGACAACATATCAGGCTATATTCTGAAATACCCAGAGATATCAACTGTGAGATTTTTTGTTTAATCCAGCAATTGAATATAGAAATGCAACACAAGTTTTACCAGCAGAATCCTGTAGCCCAACCAACCCACCAAAATACAGATTGTTTCCTTCTTAAGCGGAATCCATGGAATATGCTTTTAAATACATTGAGGAAATCTGTTCAAAGATTAAAGATACAAGCATTAAACTTCTGTCTTAAGGCTAAATATAACACATACTGTTAGAACGCCTTCTTTTTGTAGCTTCTCAAATGCTTCTTTTGCAGCAGCTTTTTTTGCATTACCTCGCGTTGTTCCAGTGCCACTTCCATACACAAAACCACTAATTGTACAGCTACAAGAATACCTGTAAAATACAAAAAAGAATGAAGTCTTATATCCCATATGACAAGTCTTAAATGAATGATTTTAAACACCAGAGTCAACTGACATTATAGAATGGAAATCTGAAATACACATCTTCAGGACAGTATTTCCAATATACATTTCATCTAACTCATAATTGTAGATAACTAATCTGACAGGCCTTCAAGATAACCAATTTTCAGAGAGTGTATATTTAGCATTTTAAGGCTGAACTCCTCAAAGCATCGTATCATATGTACCCGCAATCACAAATAATCTGCAGTTTAGGTTTTAAAATGGCTGATTTTGCAGGGGACAAGAGAGGGAGCTTTCCAGCAGATACTGCCAAGAGAGTTTTCTTTGTTGTTGAGAGATATTATTTATCATTCCTCAGCTATCATTGACTGGAGCTTTTCTACAACTCACTGACTGCAGTACATACAGAAGGAGATACAAACAAGTTCTCCTTGGCACTTGGTTTCTACGGGGTCTCCAAATTACGTGCTGAGAGGTCCACAAAGGAGCCAGAACTACAACCAAGAAAACGGACAAATTGTCAACACTGACTACCATTTATCATCATGTCATGTCTTCTCTCAGCTAAGCAAACCCAGAGCTCTTAGCCTCTCCTATGTTACAACCTCCAAATCCTTAACCACCTTAATGGCCCTCCACTAGATTGTCTTCAGACTACCTCCAAATTTTTATTGTATTTCTACAGACTCATCTAACACTACTCAGGGTAACTAATGGTAGTGTTAATAAACACAAATATTAAAAGCAAGTACGAAGACAAAGTACATCTTACATGGGAGCATGGGCATCTCCAGCCCATTCTTTGGTAGGATAATCAACTACTTGACGCGTCTTTTGTGAATACGTATTTAGTAGGCTGATATAGTCAGTGGATGATGTAGGTAATAAGGTGACTCGAGGTGTCATTAATTCAGCAGCTTGCATATTTGAAGGACTCTCCTGCTAAAAAACAAACAAAATAGGTAACTTTAAAACTTGTTTAGAAAATAAATTAAGATAAACAGTACACAAGATCTAACATAGCTGCTAGGTTTGTATTTTTAAGAAACCCCAAGTTTGCATTAATGGAGTCCCTTGTGCCAAAGGACAGATATCCCAACGCAGAATTACGACATTCTGAATTTCCAAATAAATGTAAATCCAGTTCTCCAAGTATTGCACCAGTGACTTTAACAAGCTATCACCATGTCTCCTCCTACCTCTTGTAAGAAAAGACTTAAAATGTGCTATAAAATCTCACATTAAAAAAAAAAAAAAGAAAGAAAGAAAAAAAAAAGAAAGGAATGCTGCCACCTGAAGCTTCTCAAAACCTGACCAGAGCCAAGAAAAGGGATGGCAGCAGGACGCTGCCATTAGCAAATGCTGCAAGTGCTCCTGTGCACATACAAGAGCAGAAAGCAGGACTTTTCAGCTGTCTCGTGATTAGGCAGCATTACTGTATTAACAAACATGCAGCAATTTTGTTAAAATAATGATAGTGACAGAGTAAAAAGTATACAGAAACAGGTAAGGAAAGATTTCACTCACAGGGTACTACGAAGCATTCAGAGCCAAAAAGAAAAATAAAGAGTAGCTACCACAAAACACATGGCAGAACATACAGGAGCAAAATTCAAACCTAAACTAAATCAAGGAAGGATAAAGAGTATAAAATCAGCTATACCGTAAAGAATACAATGAGAAGGAAAAAAATTGATCAGGTGAAGTGAAACTAAACAATTTTATGAGCAGAGTGGCAACAGACACCTTGAACAACTCCCTGCAAATGTTTTGAAGACATCAAATTACTGAACAGTTGTCAAGATTAAAAAGGAACACTGTCCACCCTGGATATACCAAAGCACCTTAACAAAGGCAAACATTTCGTCATGCTCTTGTAACAGCAGAGGAGGGAACACTATTAATACCAACCCTGCTGTAGAACAAGCAAAATAATTCAGTGGTAAAAAGCAGAAAAGCATTGAATAAGTCAGAACAAAGACAACTTACATTATTAGAAATTCTTCCAAATTAAACAATGATGCATCTTCAACCTTAGCTAGCCAAAAAAAAAAATTTCAATCCTACAGTTTACTCACCTGTTTCTCAATCATTTCCCAGGTATTCTTTGCTGCTACTGCTTTTGCTTCCCTCTTATTTTTACCTGTGCCTTCACCATATTCCACATCTTTTATTTTAACCACAACCGTGAACCTGCAATGAAAAAAGCTTTTCTGAAACATTGTTACATTTTGTCTCGTATATACTTACTAACCTTCTCAGATTCAACTTTCTTTTTATTATCTACAAAGCACTATAAATTAACTGTGGAGGTACTTAAGTATTTGTGTGTTTTTATTGTATCTAACTCCTGATTATCATAATTCTTCAGTAGAAATATTTTTTGTTTCCTCCCTAGTCACAAATGCATGTACTTTATTAGTTCTAACAGCATTTAAAAATGCTTAACTGCTTTTTAAAAGCAAAATGATTTAAATTCTTAAAAGCAAAGGAACGCATAAAGTCAGCATTGTTACAGGGAAGGTTGTGAAGCCCCAACACCAGAACACAACTCAGCACTGAAAAACTATATAGAGAGGAAAGATTAGCTAATCTTGATTTCATGGATCCAGACATGACATTACACTCACCTTTGATACACTGCTACATGTGCTATTTAGTGAGTGCAAAAAAGGTGTCTGGTGCCTCATGAGACATAAATTTAAAGGCAGTTCAAAAAAAAAAAAAAACCAACAAAAAAACCCCAGTCTTGTCCTTCCACCTTCAGCCAGGGATCCCTTCCCCTTCCGCTGCACAACTGTACAGGCATCACTTCCCATACAGCAACTCTGTGAGCCAGAAAGGGAACGGATGCAGCTCAGGCCTGACTGTGCGAGGTCTGGCTGGGATGGAGTTAACTTTCTTCACAGCAGCTGCTGTGGGGCTGTGTTGAGGATTCGGGACTAAAACAGGGTTGACAGCACAACAACGTTTTGCCTATTGCTGAGCGGTGTTTGTACAGCATCAAAGCCTTTTCTTTTTCCCCACTTTGGCCTCCCAGCAGGTAGGATGGAGGTGTGTGAGAAGCTGGGAAGGGACAAGCAGAGCCACTGGCCAGGGGCTTATTCCATGCCATATGGCATTGCACCCAGCAACACGAGCTGGAGAAAGGAGGAGGAAGAGGGACGTCTGTGGTTATAATGTTTGCCTTCCCAGGTAACTATTCCACATGACGAAGCCCAGCTTTCCTGCAAATGTCTAAACATCTGCCCACCAATGGGAAATAATGAGCAAATTCCTTATTTTGCTTTGGTTGCGCATACAGCTTTGCTTCACTTTTCAAACTGTCTTTATGTCGATCCACAAGTTTTCCTCCCCTTCACCTTTCCAATTCTCTCCTCCATCCCCACAAGAGGAAGAGAGTGAGTAGCTGGCTGGGGGTTTCACTGCCACCCGGGGTCAACCCACCACAGTGACCTAATAACAAATGGTTGGTTTTCAGCAAAATTAGCACCAAAACCAGGATAGGATGAGGGGAGATGACAAGAAGTGTCTCTGCATCATGCCTTAGAAAACTGCAGGAGGACTTGTGAGATGGGACCCAACATAGTGACACCATGTGTGACATGATGCATCCCATTAGCAGGCAGAGCACCAGGAAAGGGCACCACAAGACCACCAAAGGAGGTTTACAGTACTCACTGCTGTAGCCAGACACTGTACATTGTACTCCTTGGAACAGCCCAAGTTATCCAGGGTTTTCTTTTCCTAGGTACCACTGTCATACTTTACATGACTTACAGATTGGATGAATTATATTTGTGAATGTAGCAGAGCACACAGAAAAAAGTGAAAAAGAGCAACAAATTTGAAATGTGTGTAAATCCTATTAGTCCCAAGCCATCACTTTTGAAGCATGAAGATGTAGCTGTGTGACTACCGCTGTGGCCGTTACCACAGTACAGGCTGCTTTTTCGAATTGCATGAGCCGCATGGGGAAAAAAATTAAGATAACTAATTAACACTTGAGAACTAGATAATACTTATTAATTTATTCTGGGACTGTGGTCAAGTCTAAGAACAAGTTAGCACAGACAGTGCTGCCTGGCAACATGGAAACATTAAAATAAATATACTAATTATTAGGATAAGGCTTGTCTTCATCTAAACTAGCAAAAATAAATAAATCATACAAAGGAATATCACAGATCTTGATTATCTGTGCTCTCTAGGAAAAAAAAAACAACCCAAAACATCATATTTGTGTTAAAAAATAAAACATATTCCACTGCCTGTAATTATCTCTAAAGGTAAAAGCAAAACAGCTTAAGCAAAAGACTCTTCTCTTGCAACAGATGTTCAAAAATTAACTATGTGTGAAACATGTTGGTACCCAATCCATTAAGACACACTCGACCTTTATGGTTAGAAATGAACAACATAAATCACAAATAATTTCCATGCTTTGTAAAACTAAACAAAAATCAAAGCACTTATGTTCACAGAGATCATAAACTGAAATACTTGCTGCAAACCACCCCACCTTCTGGGAGACTTCATGGCAGATGCATAACATACTTAAGAGGAACGTTGCTGTTACTTTCAAAAAAAGAGCCATCAACTCTGAAATAAGTTTTCTCCTCAAACTATCACATGACATCCTCTCCACCCCACAATGGTTTCAACCAGCTCTCCTGCCACATACACATTTTCAGCAAATTAACTTCTACACTTGCAAACTTTACCCAGTTTATTCATTGCAGGAAGAGACATGCATAGTGAACTCACTCGGGATCATGAGATGGGCCGGTCTGCCTCACGTCATCATAAACAGGTCTGCAGTTATGCCTTTGACAGTAGCTGTTGAGCTTCCCCATATATTCACGTTCCATTTTGACACAATCTCAAAAAGGTTCTGCAAAGGAACGTTGAAAGTAAGTCTTGTGCCTCCAGGGATAGAGACAGCCCCTAAGCCGAGCAGGCCACTGCTGGGATATAAAATAGAAAACTGGTGCCAGTAATGTAAAGTCCACAGAAAACTAATCCCAATTTTTATCTTAAGGAGTTTAATCTGCAACTGGTTTTGAGGACTCACTGCTTGGAATGGAAGATTCAGAAAGCAGAACAGAGAGGTTAGTGGTTAGAGACTGCTCAGCAGATTTCTTGCTGGGAAAAGGCTGAATCATTCACTGAATCCTGTGGAGAAAAAAAAAAATAAATAAAATTAAAAATCAGTAACGTTTCTCCAGTCAGAATTAGAATCGATTCCTTCAGAGGGAAACCGAGAGGCATTTTGCTGTACCCTTCCAGACCGCCGTGACGGTCAGGCGCAGGGACACCGACCTACGGCGAATCCAGGCTCCGGGCCGCCGAGCGCCGCTCTGGCCGGGGTGCGGGCAGCTGGCCTCGGCGGGACCGGACCGGACCGGCCCCCTGACCCCCCCTCCCCGCCCCGCCGTTACCTCCGGGCCGCGGCAGACGCCCCGGGCCCCCGCAGCCGGCGCGGCACAGCGGCACTTGAAGGCTGGCTGGTACGGCCCTAGTTTCGTTTCCTGCAGCACGGCCCGCCCCGGCTGGAAATGAAACCGAAAGGCAGCCCCGGAGGCGGCGGGGCGGGCGGGCTGGACTCGGGGGAAGCCCCGTCCCGAGCCGGCAGGGACCGCGGGGCAAACGGGCCGCTCCCCGAAGGCTGCGGGCGGCCGCCTGCCCCGGGCAGCTGCGCCCTGCGGCAGCGGTGCCCGGCCAGAGCCGCCCTGCGCTCCGCTGCTTCTACACGCACCCCCGGGTTTTTTTTCCCAGTAGCCCTTTTCCTGCTCTGACTAGCCAGAGCCCCTACAAAGCCTGGCAGTGTGACAGCTCCAGACCTTCTGGGTGTTCACAGCCGTATCCTACTCCTCTGCAATGGTCTCGACCTCAGAAATGAATTCCAAGCCATAGTCAGGGCACAACAACAATTCCACGTATTTTGAATTTTAAATTCAGGTGCTATCCTTTTGCATCTTTTATTATATTATAGTATTTTTTTAATTGCATCCCATTTTACTGCAATCTCTTTCCAAGTTTTTCCTCAGGCCTTAAATATCTTCTCTACCCTTCCAATTCTACACCTGTGGGAATTCTTTAATGAGGTTATTAGTAAGGACAAGTCATTCCAAATGAAGCTGTACCTCTAATGTAAATTAAGAGGAGAAAAAAAACCCGACATGGTTTTTTACATGGTGCTTCATCACGTTCCTCCTGTATCGATAAGAGCTGATTTTACAAAGGTGGTCTTCCATGTTTTAGAGATCACATCAAAGCGCATATACTGAATTTAGAACAGTGAAAAAAAGAAAAGCAAGCATAACTTAAGCATTTCTCCTTCCACCCTAGATGGTCTGCATTTATCAAAAGTGAATGTTGCTAGTCAATCCACTCAGCCTGCTCAGATCTCTTTAAACTTCACATAGTTGTTTTGGCCTCAGCCAATTAATAATTTTCTCCAACGTGAGAGCAATTTCTCATCTCACATAGTTTAACCCTTCTTTAAACTTAAAATATGTTATGGGTATCACTGAACATTAAGGCACTTCACAGTAAATCTCTTACTGGGATCAAGAAAAATCAGCCACCAAATTAATAGTAATTTCTAGAGAAGCAGGAAAGAAAATACATCTCCAAGATGAATTCCCAGAGGCTATAACCAAAGCACAGAGCAGATGTTTCACCACACACACTCACCATTTACTACATGCATAACCTATTGGACTGTACTTTGGTTCCCACCCCTGCAGGCTCGCTCTCCAGCGCAAACCAGATAGCTGTAGAGAAGGAAAAACCAGCAGCAACCTTTAGGTCTTGTTCTTAGTATGAGGAAATTACTTGGGCAGCCACGAGCACCCAGGAAGCACACCTGCTCTCCCACAGCCAACAAGGAAGCCATTCAGATGCCAGTGGGGACACAGAGAAAAACATCAGAGCTCAAAATGCTAAACTTCTAAGTATCATTAAAAAAAAGGATAAACCACCCAATGAGTCATAATTCACAAATTATTTCCATAAAGACAAAAGAGGTTTTCTTTGAAAACGTTCATGACATTCTTCCTTGTTAAAACACATCTAGAGTAATTCCATAACTGTATGTATGGACTTAATTTAAAGATACCAAAGTAGCATACTTATATTATCATTTCTAGAATGTGACTACACCTCATGCTTCAATGTCGCTCCTACTTAGGTCTCTAATCACCGTTCTTTTCCCGGCTCTGAGCTTCTGTGAGGCATTTCTAGCCTCTAGTGAGCCTGCAGAAAGAACAATGAGAAAGTACACATCTGAAAGAATAAAATTGCACACCGATCACACACGCTGAAAGGCTGATAGAAGTCGTCATTATGAGCATCTTATTTGTGAACCATGGGGTTTGTACAACGCAGCACGGCAAACGGCTGGCTGAAGTTGAACAACCTTGCAGTGACTTCTACACAGCCACAAAAGCATATTTTACAACTGAGTCCTACTTTGAAGTGAACATACGTTTTCCACACACAGTTAGTGGATGAGAAAAGTGAAAATAAGTTTAAAATATAATTATAATCCATGGTTTGACTGCTTCAATCCTGTATCTGAAATCTTCTAGTAAAGGTGTGCATCTTATAAAGTATTTTAAGATGTTTATTTTCCAATTATGACCTCTTTGACCAACTGCCAATAAACCCACAAATATTACTTATGTAAATGTACCTTTTATGAAAGGTACACATTTCATGGGATCCACTGCTCTGTGACTGGAACACAGGGCTGTCCAAAACATCTTCTGAAGTGGAAAAAATATTCAGCTATTTTTATCACTCTTTCATATAAATTCTGAAAAATAGTAATTCAGTAGAGACACATGAAAATCATTACCAAACGAAAGCAGAACATTTTATTTCAAGTCAACTAGAGAAATTTTATTAAAACTTCTTCCATTTCCTTAACTACAGGATCCTTAGCCATGTCTGCTTCTTCTCAGAACCCGTCCCTCTCCTTGAACGTCTGCCTTCTGTAGTTTTACTTGCCATACATCAAGCTTTTGGGCATGATTTTTGTTGGCCTCATGTGTGACCCAACATCTTTTATCAGACAAGGAGACTGCTATCAAAGGTGGTTTTCCAAACTGAAAGTGGCCTGGATTGAACTCTCAGTTTCTCTGGTAAGATATAGTTTCCTCCAGCTTTGTGAATTGCATTTAGTTATCATATAATCGACGTCATCAGCGTTAACAAATCAAGTCAACAAAACTTGCTTGCTGGCTGATAAAAAAAAAAAACCAAACAACCCTGTGTTTATCAGAACATGTTGTCAAAAAACCATATGAATATTACTCAAGCAATCAAGCCTGCTGTTGAACTTCACCCTGGGGAAAATTATTCTGAAACCGCTGACTCCTATGAAACTTGTTCTGTCACGCCTTTCAGGCCTTCACCTTTCTGGCTCTAGAAAATATTGACCTTTGGAACGGCAAATATTCTCATACCCGTTCCTCAAATACAGAAATACTCATAGTGGAGTCCTTGGCTTTGACTTTATGACAAGCACCTCACCCTGGTGCTGTGGAACGGGCTGCGGCTTGCTTTGCCCGCCTCTGCGGGAGGACACGCTCCAGAAGGTAGCGGGGGAGCCGGGAAAGGCGCCGTGCCCGCGGGCCGGACGGCTCCGCATCTCCTGCGCCTGCGTTCCCGCTGCCCGCCCGCCGTGCGGGTCCCTCTGCACCAGCGCCGGCCCAAGGGCCGCTCAGGCCTACGGACTTCGGCACCTCCGGGCGCCACGCTGCGACACCGTGAAGGGAACCGACCGACGGCTTGTCACAAGGGCTATAACAGGGTTCGGCAGCGAGCCCCCGGGACGGCCCCGGAGCGCAGCGCGGCTGCCAGCCCGGCGCAGGGGCCTGTTGCACCGCCGGGGAAAACGCTGCGGGGGGAGTTTCAGCAGATGTTCTCAGATCAGGTGCCAGCTCCCGGTTGCCTCACCCAGAAAGCATTTCTTAACAGACACAGGAAAAAGAAAAAAAAAATAAAATCAAACAACAAAAACCAAACCACAAAGCCACAGGCGCGGCCCCACGCACCGCCACGTTCAGGTCCCTGCGTCGCCGCTTTCCACACCTCCCGCCCCGTCCCACCCCTGCCTCAGGCTGCAGCTGCCGCCGCCTCTTCCGTGGCTCCCGCTGCCCTTCCCTCACGCACCGCACCCCGCCAGCGGCCGGGGCACAGGAGCTCCCCCTGCGGCCCGTACCCCCAGCCCGCCGGGGATCGAATCCGGGCCGGGCCCCTACGTGCTTCCGGCCGACCTCCACCCGCAGCCTAGCCCGCCCCGGGGAGCGCGCTTTACGGCAGAGGGCGGGAACGCCCGCCCGCCCCCCGCCCCGCTGCCCCACGGGCGAGAGGCGGGGCCGGGCCCGCTCCCGCCCCGCTGTCCGCCGGCGCGGGCGGCTCTGGCGGCGGCGCGGCCGGTAGAGCGGGGCGGCTCTCGCGGGAGGCGGCGCCATGGGGGTGCACGGCGTCAAGGCGGTGTTCTTCGACT
>JAVSBS010003445.1:18992-42158 GCA_033124195.1 Coracias cyanogaster | reverse complement strand
CTCAAGCTTTGAAACGTTGAAATTTGTGCTGCGTAACCCCTGGGCGTGATGGATCGTGCAGGAATTCCAGGCTGAAGCTGCCCTGTTCCGCCTGGGCTGGGCAGCAAACCTCCTGTTACTAATACTGAAACTGTTCCTACGGCTTCATCGGAAGAACTTGTGATAGAATCAAGCTGCTCGCGGGGTGTTATCGCGCTGCGGAGGGCACCGCTGTCATTATGAACGGGGTTGCTCGGCCGCGGGGGAGCAGGAGCAATGGTCTGCTCGGGGCCCTGCCGTCATTGCTCAAGTGCCGTCCCTCTGACCCTGGGCCATTGCATGGCTGTTTCTTAGCGATGCTTGCGGAGGAAAATGACTGAGGTTCTTGAAGTTCAGAAGCTTCTCCCTGTGGTGCTGGGGCTCCCGCTTGTCCCAGGCGCTGGCTGCAGGGCTGGGGGCTCCTCTCCCAGCCTGGACCCGTCGTGGCCCTTCAGCACCCCTGCTGCTAACGGGAGCTCCTCTTCGGTGACTCGAGACAACATCTCTGCTTGCTTGTAAGTGTGTGGCTTGACAGGTGGTGCTTCGATATAATTCTTTTTTTTTTATGTTAGCAGGTTTCTCCTTGCACTGTTTGGGTTGGGCTTTTTGTGGGTTTGGTTTTTTTCGGTTGTATCTGTCCCTGAAGAGTCATCCTGGCACTGGAGCGCTTCAGCTGATTCCGTCTGACAGCCCCTCTGTAAATCAGGCTGATTACTTTGCAGTTACATTCTGAAGCCTAATCCACTTGGGAAGCTTTTTGAAATTCCTTGTTAGCGTTTGGTGCCTCCCAGCCCTACCGACGGTGTCCTGTGCCCCGGGGACCTGGCGTGTGCCAGGCTCCCTTGGGTGCCATGTCCCGACGTGACTCTGTCGCTGAGTTCCAGGCTTTCTGCGTTACAGATTTTCTAACGCTTTGAAACACTTGAGTCAGTTCTTGCTTCTTGAATTTGGTAGGAGTGCTCTGCTTGTTTGTTTGGTTTTTTGCCTCAAGTAGAAATTGTGAAAGAAAATAATCAGGAAACATCCCAAGTCAGGTTGTCAAAGGCTAACGGGGCAGGAGGGAGGTTTTCAAAAGTTGTTCTTTCACCTCTGGCTCATGGAAGAGTTTTAACTGTCGTTTGAGTCTTAGATGGTGCTAGAGGCTACTCACAAACTTGAGAAAAAATGAGTATTCGTCTGTCACTAGAACCTGTTCTGACTGTTATGTCAGTAATTGATATGAGTAAGTTTTTGTTCGCTTTTGGCCTTGGGGTTTCAAACACTTCCAAGTCAAATCAGTTGCTGATAGCACCCTAGTATACTTTAAAAAAAAATATAAATATAAAATCCAGTCTGTCAATGTCCTTCTTGGAGCAGGGGGCCCAAAACTGCTGGTCATTGTGGAGGCCGTTGGCCGCTGTGTGATGTTCTGCGTTAAGGTGAAGTTTCCTCAGCAACCCGCTGTTTTGGTTCGGGTTAAGTGTTGAGGGGATTCGTCCCCTCGGTGTGTCCGGCAGCAGCCTGCCACCTCTGGGTTTCCTCGTTATCTCTGATTTTCTTGGCGTCTCCAAACAGAAGAGCTCTAGTTTTTGGGTTGTCCGTCTGTAAGGCTGGACCGCTGCTCACTTTGATCGCTCCAGTGGAATTATGTCCTGCCAGTTCAATGCGTTGTCTTTCATCATCTGACCGTTGCTCAAGTGTAGATGTTTTGCAGTTCCTTGAGCAGTTTTCCTGCGTTTTGCTAATTGGGTGCAATCTATTGTGCAAGAGTTTTCCTAAGGAGCCAACTAATGCTGCTTTAGAGCAGGGCACTGCGCCGCGGGGTCCGGCCAGGGCAGACCGCTCTGCTCAGGACACGAGATAATGCAGAGCAGGCCGGAGAAATTCCGATACTGATTTTACCCTTCTGAAGTTACTCTGGTTGTGTGAGTAAAGCTGTATGTTTGCTACAGCTGTTATGGGAATAACGGCTTCTGATTTTCTACTGAAAGCTGTTACAAGTAGGGAAAAAAGGAGCAGCAAAACGCCTGAATTCTCTGGGGAAAAGAAGAGATGCGTTTTTTTGGAGGCACTGGAGAGTATCGATGTCGCTAAAGCAGCGTGTGATGTTGACCCTCAGAGCAGCAAACCTCACGACCTCTGCTCGCGAACAGCTGAGCTCTGTTTAAACCTAATCTTAGGGGAAAAAAAAAAAAGAGGAACCTTCCGCAAGTCCCCAAACTATGCCTCGTGTAGCTCTGTGCAGCGTCGGAGGAAAGCCTCGTGAAGTGTTTCCTGTTGCTTTGCCTTCCCTACAGCCCGGT
This sequence comes from Coracias cyanogaster, assembly GCA_033124195.1. Lineage (NCBI taxonomy): Eukaryota > Metazoa > Chordata > Aves > Coraciiformes > Coraciidae > Coracias > Coracias cyanogaster. Next base: position 39,858 of record JAVSBS010003445.1, on the reverse strand, counting down.
GCCACCTCAGTGTGGCTGGAGGATCTTGGAGCATGTTGATGGGAGTGGGAAACAAACCTCACTGGAGGTCATCTGGGAATCAGGATGTGGTAGCACAGGCTTAATTTATAACCCAGGTCTCGTCAAATCCACTGGGACAAGGAGAAAAGCCAGGGATTTTATGATGGAAGAGGGAAGGAGGCAGGGCTGGTTTTTAAGCAAACTTCAATTTCATCTGTTTTGTGCGCTGCAGTTAAGTGGAGTCATGATAAACATTTGGCTTGTCTCTTTACTTTCTTCTTAGACGTAGCTTAAAATTTCCTCGTGGCACAACCGGTGGCACCAGAGAACGGTTTAGAGGAAGAGGAGGAAGCAGCTCTAGAGCCGGCATCCCGGGAGGCTGCGCGGCCGTGGTGCTGGGGCACGGGCTGCTTCGTTTCCCACCCGCGCAGCTTTTCACCGCGTCTCTTCATCGGGGTCAGAGTCTGTCTGTCCATCTCTGCCTGCAGGAAATCATGTGGCTTGGGAGGAAGAATTCCCTGGGGATCTGAGTGCCTTCCCAGCCGGCTGGTGGGAGGTGGACGTGGGGCTGCCTGAGGACCCTCACCTGCAGACCTTGGTCTTCAGATGTATCCTAAAGCAGGTTTGGCTTAAATAACAGGACGTCGGCATCACCACTGGATTTGTGCGTGCGTGGGGCCGGGGCACCCACTGGCGATGCTGCTCTTCTCCCCGTGCTGAGGAGCCGACTCTTGTCAGAAGGCCGTGATTAAGCAGCTTCTAACGAGTCAAACGGGCTGTGTTTTGGGAACCCTGGTGCTAACGTTTGGCTAATAAACCGAGAGGCCTGAGGCCAGTATAACAATATTAATTAGGATGCTGGGGTGCTAGTGAAGTGTTCTCAGCTCATTTGCTCCTGGGCTTATGGACTATAAAGCCCGAGTGTGGATTTTATGGCGTAGTGAAAAGGAACACTTCTACTTGTAAAAGAACAAGGCTGCAGTAAATCTCTACTGAAATAAAGCCTGTGAAAAGGATCTAGGTGATCTTTGTAAAGAGTATTTATTCTGTTAGCAATTCATTAAAATGGTCTGACATTTTAGTAGCTTAATGGTCTTTCCCGGTAGCCTGGTGTTCCTTCTGCTGCTGTATGAACTTTATCCTTGCATCTTGGTGACTTTTTTTTCTTTTTTTAACCATTTGTCAGGCTGTGGGAAGAGGCTGGGGCTGGGTGAGCAGCCTCTGCAGCCCGGCTGAGCCCGCTGCTGGCCAGGCTGCTCCTGGGGAGGTTGCCCCCTGCTCTGAACCCCGACCAGCCGCAGCTTCCATCCAGCACAGGCTTGTGGGTTGATGTAACCCATGTGCATCCCGGGGTGACTCCTTCCTAGGCGAAAATAAAACAGGGAATACTTTTTTAAACCGCAGAGCGTTCAGCCTCTGGCAAATGGTTTAATTCCATCCAGAAGCCCGTGTCTGGTGGAGGTGTTTGTGTGCCCGCGGCTCCTTGGAGGAGCAGCGGAATCGTCAGGGCTCTGCCCTTCACCCAGAAAGTCCCCTGAGTGCGAGGGCTTTGCTGGGTGTCTTTTCACTCGGGGGTCGGTGGCAGCCTCCCCAGCCGGGGCTCTCTGGGGGTGTCGCTGGTTCCCCACACTCAGAAAGCAGTCCTGGCACCGCTGCTGCCACCAGAGCCAGAAAGAAAGAAAGAGTCGCTTTAATTTCACTTTCCATTACAAATCCAGAAATAATTTTGCCTGCTGAAAGGTCACTTATTTTTAAAGGGACTCTGACTCAGAAATGTCTTTTCAAAAATACTGCTTGTAACAACGAGTATCTTCTAAGGGATCAAAGCTGGTGTATTTTAAGTTGCAGCTTTGGTTTGTGCAACTCGGTTTTCCCTCTTGGCCGCCCTGCTCCAGGAGGGTGTGTTGGCCGGTGTCGCGGCTGGAGGGCTGCGGGCTTCTGGTGGCAGCTGGGGACACGGGAGGCAGGGGGCAAAGAAAGGTGCAGGGGAAGGAACGCAGCGTGGATGCTTTTCTCTGGCTCCTCTGATTGCAGAGGTTGCTCATACCATCTCTCTTCTTAACCCATTAAATCCCGTTGGAAATGGCTGTCCTGTGGCGTTATGGAGAACTTAGTGGGGGGGAAAAAAAAGGAGATTGAGTGAGAAGTTGCACTGAAGGCAATGTCTTGTCGAGAGGTTAACCCCTGCCAGAACAATGCTCTTGCTTTGGCAAGCGTGACTGAAATCCCATCTTGCTAGCAGCAGGGAAAGCGCGGGGGAGCTGGTGTGAGGTCTTACATTCATTGGGCTGATAGTATGAATGCTAAAAGCGCGCTCTCCGCTGTGACCTCTGCGTAGCGGTGGTGAGAAGTGTTGGTGCCCCCTGAGCATCTGCTGTGGACCTGGGGAGACAGCAGAGCAGAGCGAGATGGGAGACAGGAGGTGCTGACCCCGCGAGGTGATTCTCTCGTTGCTCCGCGCGTCGGTGCTCCCTGCATCCACGTTCCGCTGACGTAGCATATTTTCATGAAAACAAGCAATGTGGGAGAGTCGATTGTCATGAGTTTGCACAGAAGTGCAGAATCTTTTTGTATATTAGACCAGAAAATTCCTCAAGCTAAACCCCGGCTGCGTGTCTGCCGCGGGAATCGCGGGTGGTGGTGGCGATGCGCCAGGCTCGGGCAGCGTGCTTGCAGCGGGGCAGGAGGGGGGTGTGCGGCTTCGCAGGTCTGGGTGAATTCCAGGTGTGGTGATATTTGAGAACTCAGTTTCCCAGTAAAAACCTCGCTTTTGTAAAGAGCCCACAGGCATTTCATGGGCTGGCGGCTGTTTACTCATCTCTTGTCTGTGTTTGGTCTTAGAAGTGTTTTGGTTTGCTTGGTTTCCCCCGCCACGCTTCCATAAAATTTAAATGTGCATTTCTCTTCCACCCTAGGACATGGTGCAGGGTAAAGAGCACCGCTAAAGGACCTTCCACCGCTCCGTAGCCTGTTCCACCTGCCCTGAGGACTTCATGCGGCGGGACGTAGGCTGATGCCCTCAGCACACCCTGCCATGGACGAGGGGAAGAACTACCCGCAGCATGAGCACCAGCAGCCCGGCAGTACCTTCTACAGCATCCCCGGCCTCCGCTCGCAGCTCACCGTGCCAGCCATGGAGGTGAGGGCTCGGGAGAGGCTCCTGAGGGTGTCCCCAGGAGGGGTCTCGCATCCTGGGAGTCCTTGTGCGGGAGCTGTTCACCAGATGTTCTACACAGCTGGCCAAGGGCAGAAGGTATCGACTGGGGGTGCTGGAGGGTTGAGGTGACGATGTCTGCTGCCTTTAAAGTGGGAGGAGGAAAGCAAGGCAGTGATTAAAACAGTGCCTCTCTAAAAGCTGGTACGTGCCAGGCTTCTCAGGAAAGGTCTGAAGAGTCTATGCGGAATTCCAAACTTGGTTTCTGCCCCGGCTCATCTCTCTGAAACGCGCTAAATCTATTCCTGGGGCTGGCTGTGCCTCTTCTGAGAGAGGCAGAGATGAGCGGGGCTGAATTTGTCCTGATCCTGTTGCTAAACCGGGGCTGGGCCCCTGCTGCGTTTGCTCTCAACAGGGCAAAAGCAAACCTGCGTCCCTGCGTAGCGTACGTGTCCCTGCAGTTCTCTGCTGCGGTCGATAACTCCTTGAGTTTTGTCACGTAGAGGAATATTAAATAAGAGACGCGTTTCACCAAGAGCGCGTGGCCTCAAGCATGAGGTGTCGCTGCTTTGGACGCAGGAGGGGACAGATGAGTCTGATCTGTGCCTGAGTCACGAGATACCGTGTTCTGTCTGTGCCTGCACTGGTACCTGCTGAGCCAAAGGCTTCCTGTGGGCCTTGGAGGTTGTTTCGGGAGAGGTGGAAAGACAGAAGGGGAAGAGCAGTATTTTGGGGTGTTTCCCTGCGCACGCCAACGTCGGGGTCATGGGTTGGCCCTCGCTTTCCACAGACTGAGGTGAAAGGGCTGGGAAAGGGGCCTGACCCTCCTGTCCTGGGGATGGTAACAGGAAAATAGGTTCAGAAGCTGGAGTGTAGCCCTCGGTTTCTTCTGCTCGGAGAGATGAAGAGTCTCCGCTGTGTGTGGAGGCTCTGCGGGAGTGAGGTCACGAGCCTGGCCTCAGGTCTGCAGGTCGTTGTGCCAGACCCCAGCGGTGGTAACCGTCCTGGTTTCTCCTTGCAGAGTTCCATGCTGGCTGCCGACTTGTGGAGTAGCTGCCACCCGGCCTCCTTCCCAGCCTCGGCTTTCCCGAGTGAAAACCAGTGAGTGCTCTTCTCCTTTGTATGATTCCCCTCTGCTCTCGCATACCCCGTGATTCAACTCCTTCTTTACCGCTTTCCTTGTTTACTTTATTTCACTAACTGCTGGGGAAATAATTGCATCACATACTGATCTTGTGGCATTTCATAAACTGCTGCATCTTGGAAAAAGCAGAAAAAAAAAAAAAAAAAAAGATAAAAACTTTGATTTCTGGTAAACCTGGAGGCTTCTGGAAAGGAGGAACAGCCTCGTTTTCGCCTGGATTTGTTACACTAATGGGAGTTCTTCAAAACACACCCTTAGAAAGGCACCGTGTAACCTCCGGCGTTATACTGATGGTGCAGAGCAGGGAGAAGCTGTTGCTGGTACCAGGCAGCAGACTTACGGGTGAAGTGCAGCTAAAACCTCTGGTAGGTGACAGGAAGGTGACTAAACACCCCTCGTGGCTGTGTTGAGAAGACATGCACGGCCCCGAACCGTGCAGTCCAGAGCTCATCGCGAGTCGTGACATTTCCCTCTGGTTACAGCCGGTGTTCTTCACCGGTAACCTCATCGCACGAGGTGTGAGGTGATGAGCGTGGGTGTGTGGGAGAAGCTGTGGCTGACTCCCAAGTGAAGCTGCCCAGTAACGAGCGCAGGTTAGGGCTGTACGGCCGAGCTGTGGTGGGTTCCAGTAACCTCTGCGTGGTGACAGTGGCCCTGGCTGGTGGGAAGGACACCAGCCACGTGCTTTCTAGATTCGCTGGAAAAGCTTTTCTAGGTTCCATGCCCAAAATAGCATTTTTTGAGGGATCTTGGTATAACAGTAAACATGGTTCTCTGGATCAGAGGGTAGGGCATGACCGGAGATGTCTGGGACAGCAAGAAGTGGCCTTGTGCCACCACTGAGTGACTCGGGTTGGAGCTCTCGTGGGCCTGGGAGATTTGGGAAGAAGGTTTGAAGGCCTATCAACAGCTGCCTTGATCTCTTTGCGAATGCAGGGAGTGGCGCAGAGATACAGGATGTGTTTTTATTTAGGTCAGAGGTGGGAGGAAGAAGAAATAAAAGAAACAGAGCTTGATATTGTGAGCCAATAACTGTGTTCCAGGTGCTCGAGGACTTAGTTTAACCTCCTTCCTAAAGGGATTTTAGCATCTCTGTGGAAAAGCTCATCCGCAGGAGTGTCTGAGCTGCAGCCTCTGCTCGGAGGGACGAGGTGTGTTTTGTCTCTGAGAGCGGTGCTTGTTTCTCGTGGCCGGGGTCCAGCAGGGCTGGGTGGGTGGGACAGGGCCGTTCTGGACCTCAGGTTACCAAGGGGCTGTCGCGGTGGTGCCGGACAGAGCTCTGCCTTGCTGCTTACTCCCCAAAGTGAGAATCTGAGAGTTACCAGAGAAGTTCAGCGTCTCTGCTCTCAGCCAGCCTGGCTCTGATTGGAAGAGGGTGTACTTTGGAGCTTGATTCCTGTAAATTACACTTTGTGAATCCTCCGGAGAGCTGTAACAGAATCTCTGTTTTGCTGTATTGAACCACAGGATTAGATTGTGTTTGTCTATTGTGGTGGTTTTTTTTTTTTTTTTTTCCTTTCTCCTTTGACCATTTGTTCTGGTTTTGCCCCTCACTTTCTTCCTGCTGCTCGTGTCGGCCCTGCTGGAAACGTTACAGCCTTGGTCCTGCAAAGACATGCCTGCCCCTAACACACATGTAAACTTGTTGACTTTGCTATAGTAACTTCTGGAAACGAGGCTAGTTTGTAGTAATTATTTGCTAGGGAATGATTTAACCGAGGCTGCACCTTTAGCTTCCTGTTTTTCATGTTCTGGTAATTGTAAAAATTACCTTTTGCATGAAATTTTTCATATCTGTAATTCACAAAAGAAAAAAATCTGTCCTTTTGTATTTGAAAACTGCAGCTGAATGTTTTTAAAGTGGATTTAGGGTGTTCCAGAGGGGAATCCTGAAAGGGGTGGAAACTTTGAAATATGGGATTTTAAAGAGAGTTGTGATTATAGCCCGTGCTGTAAAATAGAAGAATGCAGATGGCTCTGGAGTTAGGGCAAGGTTCTCTTCAAAATCCTCGCAGAAGAAATCTCATTTGCAAGGGGCTGTGTTTGGCCGTGGCTTGCTCTCATAGCAACGGCTTTGTCCTGAAGCAGGTTTTTCCTGTTCCTTTTCAGTAGTTAACTTTCATGCTAGATAATTTCTCCAGAAGATACCAAAGCCTGCCTCTTTGTTTCACATTTTCTTCACCTAAAAAATGTACACGGTGCATTAAGCATCGCTGACAGAAGAGAGGAGGCTCAGGTACCCTGCAGGGAAGCGCTGCAGCTCGGCTCCTTTCTGAGGCAGTAATCCAGGCAGAGCCGGGCTCCTTTCCCGCTGTGGGCTCCGTGCATCCCTTGCTCCAGGGAGATGTGGGTCCGTCCAGTTGTGTCGTTGGAAGTGGTCTGACACGTCTGTAAAAAAAGGGGTTTCTCAAAACGTGGAGCAAAGCTTTCTTCCTCAGTTCCCAAAACACACAATCCCCTTTTCTTGCCGTTTTCACACCTTTTTCCTCTTTGCCACCCACGTATGGAGTGTTCCTTGCTCGAATAGTAAAGGAGGCTTTGAAAAACATGAACTGGTCTAGTGATGGGGAGAAGAGTGCGAGATGGGTGCAGGGGCAGCCTGTGACCTCTCCAGCACGTCCCTGTTCTTCCGCTGGCCTGAGATGTGGAGGTTGCATCTCCGAATGGAGGGTTGCACCATCGGAGCACCAAGCCTGGCCACGAGATGCACGGGAGGCCTCCAGTGAAGGTGCAGTGTGGCCCCGGAAGGGCCTTGGATGTGTTGGATGTGTGGAAGAGCAGCTGGTGTGCAGCACGTGAGGCAGGCACAGTGTCGCAGCGCTCTAAAGCAGCGTTGTTGTCGCTCGCTGACAGCTCCTGGGTGCTGTGTGACAGCTTAAGCTGTCCAGGTGAGGAGATGCAGCTCCTGGGAAGGATGTGCTCTGCACTGCTCGCCTCTGGGAGGAGGGTTCCTGGAAGAGCCCGGCCACAGGGGCTTCCTCAGGGTCCTGCTGTTGAAAGTCTTGAGCTTCCAAGGGGAAGCTGTTGTCCCAGAGTAGCTTCCCTGGAGCAGTTCAGCAGTACCTTGGTCCTGGGGAGGGGGAGCGGGTGCCTACAGGGTGCTCTGGCTCTGGGGCTGTCTTCTCACCTTTACTTTGGCAATACAGCAATGTTCACACGCTTGATTCTTCCAGTTAACACTGCTTTTTTTCAGTTTAATTCAAGCGACCTTGTCAGTGGCTTTATGCCAGCTCTTCAGACCAGGGCAAGTATCTTTAAGGTCTCGTTCGCAGGCAGGTGAAGCACAGCACCAAGGGCGCTGAGGGGACTTGGCAGGCGCTGCGTGTGTGGTGGCTTTCCTGAGGACCTCGAAGCAGCGCTCAGAGTCGCTCTTGGCTCTTATTTCAGACTACAAGAAAGTGCATCTCACGTTCACGGATTTGAAAACCAAGATTAAAGGAAGCAAAATAACCTACAAGAGCTGGTCGTTCCCCAGGGGCTCAGGCCAGGGAGGTTGGGGCTGTCTTGGTCTCCTTCACGTCACCGTAAGTGACTCCTGTCCAGACCGAAGCTGATGTTCGCTTCTCCGGTAAAAACATTTTTTCCTCTTCCCTGGTTCGTCCGTTGGTGCTGGCCAAGCTCCATCCTCGTGCAAGAGAGAGAGAGACCACAGCGCTTTCAACTTAAAAACAATTTAAACGAGCCTCTCCCTGAGTGCAAATACGTTCAGTCCCAGGATTGATGCACAGTTTTTAATTTGCCCAAGTAGATCAGGAGGAGCCACGGGGCAGGGCTGGGCTGTCGGAGCTGCGCGTGCGGGTGCGATCCGTCCACCTCTGCGTTCGCACGGAGTCAGGTCGCTCTCTGGGAGTATCTGCGGCAGGTGAACCAGCGGCAGCGCTGGAAAGGAGTGGGGGGGAAAAGAGAAGGAGCTGCTCCTTTTTGAGGGTATTATCTTCAATGATGAAAAAAGAGCAGGAAAAATGCATGTAGCGGAGCAAGATAACGGTGTTTGCACAGCTGTATTAATGAGCTGCTGGCCACGCATGGCATTTTAATTGCTTAATGATCCCTTGGCAGCAGGGCTGTTCCCCAGTTCTGCTCCTGGGGAGTAGTTCTTGTTAAATTCTGTCTCTCCCTCTCCCCCCCCCAGCGCCTTGTTAAAGTTTATTGCTGTGGGTTCTGTAACTCTGGCATTACAAAGAACATACAGCTTGCCACAAGAGGAAACCAGTCGGATTGGGTGAAACGTTTGAGCGGTTCCAGCGAGCGAACGTGTTGGGTGGCGATTGCCCAAGCGGCGAGCGCAGAGCCCTTACGGGAAGGATTACGAAGCACATTCCACGCTCCTGCAGGAGAGGGAACGGGCTTGTCTGTAAGAGACAGCCGGTTGTAAGGCAGGCCAGAGGCTGCTCCTGGGGAGGAGGGAGGGAATGCTCTGTTCTCTTGCCGTTCTGCCCTCCTCTGCGCTCGGAGGAAGCGGGCGCTGGGGCAGGGAGCAGCAGGAAGCGCTGGCGTGTGCCCTACCCAGGAGGGAACCTCTGCCAGACCTTGGCTTCCTTCGCTTGTTAGCTCAGCACAGATCTCGCTTTGCATCCAGCTACGATCGGCCCCGTCCCTCATTCCTCTCTGCTGAGGGGTCTGTCCAGGGTTGCGTGTCCCAAACCTTTCCGCTCTGATCCGTCCCTGTGGAGGTGGGAGCGGTGAGTCCCCGTCGGGGCCGTGCTCCCTGTCCTGGCGGTGCCAGCTCCCGGGGCTCCCTCGGTTTTACAGCCCCGAGTAGGGCTGGGGGGGAGATTTCCGTGGGACTTGATGCTTGTCCTTGTGCAGGGTGATTGTCGGGTTCCATCACACCAGCAAACGCTCGGCGCTGGGACAGCTCCGAGGCTTAATTTTGCTCGGTTGTCAGGACTGAAATATTATTTAGTCCCGTGGAGCGTTTTTATCTCTTAAATCCTTCCCGGTTCACACAAACTGCCGAGAATTGAATTCTAAATACAGCTTTCCGGACTCTGCCACTGGTGAGACTGGGCAGCAGGAGGTAGCTGGTGGATGTGTTATTGCCTCGATATCTCTTCCGGATAAACACAGCTCTCTTAACACCAATCTCCTCTCTGTGTCGTCCCATCGTTGCAGCTTCACCGCTGATGATGGAGTCTGCAGCAACCTGAGAACCCTTCAGGACTGACAAGAAATAACTGCTTTTCCCATTTCTTACAGGCAATATTTTAATTCCCTTCCCGATTTTTGTATGAATTCCATCAGCAGACCACCTTTCTTGGACGCAAACTGTGCATCTGTGGACCCCACTGACTTCTTACCAAAAAATGGTGATTTTCCTCAGGTAAGTACATAGCTGCTGATGGCTTTGGGGAGAATGGGACTTGATGGTGATGGGGTTTATTTTTCAGTATTGCCTTCCTGAGGGGAAGGGAAGAGACCGGCAATATCTGAAATTTGTCCAGCACCTGAGAGGAATCTTGTGCAATTGGGGTAATTTCTCTGACAGCAGCAATTCAGAAGCTATTAAGCTGCTGTGTGCCTTTGACTGCGTTTTATTTTCAGTAACTGCTGAATGTCAAGGCATGTATAAACAGCAACTTTTTCCTTTGTAATCTGTCTCTTCTTCCTGCATGATTCAGTAATTGATGCATCAGCAAATTGATGCATTTCCCCTCTTCTTGTGGGGGATGCGTTAATTCCCACCTAATCGAGCCTTTCCTTTCTTGGCGTGGCTAAAGAGAGGTTTGGAACTTCCTTTGGGCTCTGGTTTCTGCAGGTTTGGATTTACCGGGACTGAGGATTTGTGCCTTCTGAGGTGAGGCGCTGGTGCAGCAGCCCAGGCTCAGGTCGTGAGCAGAGCTGCGGGAGCCCCTCGCGTCGGTGCCTGGCCCGGCGCAGCCCGTCTGGTCGGTCACCAGTAGCTGTTGACCAGAATCTTCTGACTGGATAAAAGCAGAGAAGTAAATGAATTGTAATAGCATTGATCTTTGCCTCCTGCGGAATTAATTGCAAGAGGAACGAGGCAGAAATGGGATCTCATCAACTTGTGGAAGCCATTTAACAGCCCGCCATGGGAAGGGGGAGAAAGGTCCTCTCCGTAGGTCTCAGCTTGCAGGTCTGGTGTAGTTTGGCTGATGGGTTTAACGGGAAAAGGGCTTAATTATTTCTTTAACTTACGTATTTTCTAGTATCTAAGTGGTCGATCGGCTTCCTTCCCCTGCTGCATCACGGAAATTGATCTCAGCAGCTTGGAAGAGCAGATTTTTGGAGATGCTTTGTGAAAAGGAGGTGCTTTGGCTCGGTGGTAGAACAACAAGAGGGCTCTGAGACAAACGAGGCATAAGTGACCTCAGATTATTCCCAGAACAATAGTTCTTGTGCCACTCTCACCCTTCTGGAGAGGAAGCGGAGGATGGAGCGAGGTGGTTGTAGGCAGCGATGCTTTTTCTTGGACTCTTTCTTTCCAAGCCAAGTGTTGCGGGACTGCACCTATTGCCACGTGCTCGCAACAGAAACCGTGAAGAGTCTTCTCCAAATGTAAGCCAGCCAAGGCAGGTCTTTACTCAGATCTGTACCACACAACAGCCGGTAGCACCACGGGCACTCCCGTGAGGAGCAGAGTGTTTTCCCGGGTGATTTTCTGTCCGGCTTGGTTGTCTGTCCGTAGGCCTTTGCACAAACTTTGCTGCTTGGGGCTTGCTGGAGGGTCCCACGGGTGACCCAAGGCAGGGATGTGTCACCCTGTGTGTTCTGAAAGCACCTTTCAGCACCTCCAGCTCACACGGCTGGTTCTGCTGAGAGACGGAGCCAGACCCGCCTTTCTCAACACCCGGCTCTTGTCGTCTTTGAGCTTTCTGCAAGGTTTGCTGCTGGGGCTCTCACATCTTGGAGTGCGGTAAGCGCTGATGTGGAAATCCATCGCTAGGACCTGGGGCTTCCTGAACTCCTGGTCACCACTCAGCCAAAGAGAAGCTGATGGGTTTTTCACAGGAGCCAGAGTTAGAGCCTGGATCGGGTAGAGCAGCAGCTTAGCTGGAGGCAGTGGCATCAGTCTGGAGTCATCCCGGAGCGTCCTGGAGCTTTTCCATTTTTATCGCTTCAGCAATATTTTCCACTTTGCTGATTTCTTGCTGTCTCAGATGCCAAACTGTTAAATATTAACAAGCTGCCTGGGAAGCTGAAACATGCCATCAGGAGGTGTGGGAGCCGCTCGGGTGGTTCCATCGTTCCAGGTGACTCTGTAGGAAAGTACCTACCTTTTCCATGCCTGCACTGGTAGGAGTGGCGAGTCCCGTTAAACTTTGTGCTGTTCCAGCCATGCCAAAGAGAGCAGTGAAACCAGAGAGCCAACATGAGGAGTTTGCTGCACGCTTTGGTAAGAGATTCCTGATTAAATGTGCGGTCCCTGGGCAGATCGGGTGCTTACGTGGGACCTCGCGCTGCCTCCGTACACGAGTACAGACGGCATCACCTGTCGGCAGCTTGTCTCCTTGAGGAGTTCTCAAGGGTAATGAGGATTCAAAAGGTCTAAAGAGCAAATGACTAATGATTCTGGGGTATTTGTGTAGTAAACACCTTCTGTGGGTGGCATTGAGTGGGGGATTGTGGCGTGCCCGGGCGTTTGGAGACTGGCAAGGTCGACACATTCTCCTCCAGCACTGGCGTTTGCTCCCCCATCTTCTCTCCGTGTTTTGTTCCAGAGGTTCTCAGCTGGACCTTCAGAGGGTGAAGCCTTCTCTGGCCTGTGGATGCCTTGAGTGGGAGTTGCCACATTTCTTAATTGCTCTGGGAATTTCTTTTTAGTTAAATCATTCACCGCTGCCGCCTGGGCCTGGCGAGGAGCAGTTCCAGTGTGGATCGCAGCAGCCTCGCTGAGCCCCTTCTGCATGTTGGAAAAGGTGCTTCATTGGCACGGTCAGATCAGCCTGATGTGAACTTGAACTCGTTTCCTCCACAATATTTTTGGGTTTTGGCGTGGTTTGGGGTGATTCATCCTTGCTGGTCCACTGGCATTCTTTCTATAAACAAGTGGCTTCAGCTGAGGTTTAGGAGATCATTATCTGAGGCCGTACCGGGGCCTGGTAACGTGTCTTGATCTTGGGAACTGTTGGCTTAAGCCAAAGTCTCACCCAACCCCATGGTGCCATCTCCTTATGGAATAATGGCTGCTTGTCCTTAGGTATCCAAGTCCCGAAGAGAAGCAGGTTTTGGTTCTTGTTCCTTCCCTGCTGTTATTCCTGCAGCCTCAGGTGCTGGCGGGTTGGAACCCAGCACTTCTGTGCAGCAATTCTGCTGCAGAGGCGTTTTATCACATTGGTGCTGTCTTGTGTCACTGAGGATATGAGCTGTTAACCGCCACAGCGAAACGCCAAATCCAGGAGGTTTTCGCTGACCCCGCGGTGTCTGTCCCTCGGCCGGTGTGTGGGGAGCTCTGGCCCGTCCGGAGTCCTGCCGTGGCAGCCGAGCAGCCTGCTCGAGGAACACTGACCTGTCACATAGACACTGGCTGCTCTCAGCCACTTCTGATTTGTTTTTTAACTTTGCTGTCCTGTCCTGCTCGGAATTACTTAAAGCACACGACTCTGCTCGTTTCCTCTGAGGCTTTTGTGATCTAAAGCGATCCTACCTGTGTCTGATAGTCTGTCTACGATTCCCTTCGCTTGACTTCATTCCACTCACTCCTTGTGGCTCCAGAGCAGGGCTCTTCTGGGTTGCAGAAGCTCCTCTGCTGGCTTCATTGGCCAAGAGTTACACTGAAAACTGAACGTGACTGTTTGCAGCGAGGGCGAGCAGCTCCTGTTGAGCTGGATGGTGCGAGGGGGCTCTGCAGAGGCTCCTTTTCTCCTGGGTCAGCAGCTCTACGTGTAAACGTTTTGGTAGAGAACTCTGGTACCCTTCTAAAATGTGAGTTGTGCTTGGACTGGAGGAAGGGGGTCAGTCCGGATTGCTTGGGCTTGTAGGGACAGGGAGGAATTGGCTGCTCGTGGGGAGAGTCATTTGCAGTCATGCTGTAAAGACGCAGTTTCAGCCTTGTTTGATCTGCCTGTGCTGTGTGGGGGCTCTTGACCAGGCGTGTTAATCATAAACCAGCCCTCTTTTCACGACCAGCCCCTTGCAATCTCCTAAGAGTCTTTCTTGTTAAGGCAGAGGGGAGAAATTAACCTACTCTTAAAGTATTAATCTTTAAAAGCGCTTCAGTGCATGGAGCCGTGGTGATTTAAGAGAAATCAGTGTAACAGTTATTAAAGTGTATGAAAGACGAGGTTCTTACTGAAATGAAGAGTTTCCTGGAATAAGAAACATCCTGGAACTTCCTGTTGCTGTCCTGGAGTTATGTCTACAGAGAGTCCAGATACTTAAATCCATTCGGAGACAGTTAACTGGCCCGGGTGCCTTTGAAGCATTTTAAAGTTCCTTTACATGCTCATGTCTTTGTTTTTGCACTCCAGGGCTGGGCTTTTGGCTGCCTTAATTACCTGTCATAAACACTTCTGGTGAGGTGCCTGGCGCTTACTTTCAGGCCGTGGTGGAGAGAAGGAGGCTGTGATTACAGCGGCTCCTCTGCCCTGGTTGCAGTAAGTAGGGTGCAGTCGTGTGGGTGCTGACGGCGTGTGCTCCCTGGTGCTGTGCCTGCCGCTGCCCGGCCCTCGGCGCCTCGGGTGCCTGCGTGGGGACGCCCCCGAGAACTCCCTTCGAGGTGATCCAGCAGATAACACGGCCACGCGCCCGCCTGGGCAGCCAGCCTGGGGCTGAGCGAGCGTTGCTGTCGGCCTCTGAAGGGTTTGGCTGCTTCGGCGTGAGCTGTGCTGCAGCTGGGCACAGCCCGTCGGAGTTTGCAGCCGAGGGCCGGGGCAGGCGGGTGTCTGCGGGTGCTGCAGCCCTTTCCTGAGCTGCAGGAGCACGGGATTCACCGTCCGAATGCTCGGCTTGCTCCGATTGTCTGATTTGGCCACTCTGAGCTGGTTAGCGAGGAGGAGGGGATGCGTCTGGGATGCAGCTGATGCTACTCTAGAGCAACGTCTCCTTTTGGTTGGATGAACTGTGCTGTAGGAGTTGATCTTTCCCTTCCCTACAAAGAGGAGCTCTTGGGGCTATCTCAGGTGAAGGTATCTATGGTTACCTGTGAGATACCTGTTAAGCAGTTCTGCTTCTGAGGTGTCTCTTGTTGTCAGTTGTGCTTGGCTGTGGGTTGCAGGAGCTCACTGGGGTGCCTGTGACCCCGGCTCTGCTGTTTCCCCCATTCCAGACTTGTTAGTTTTCATCTGTCTTGCCTTCAGACAGCGATGTCCACCTCTGGCAGGAGAGAAGGCGCAGGCGGTGATGGAGAACTGCCTTCTGGAGTTCTTGGCGAGCGCTGCGCTCCGCCTCCTCCCCTTCGGAAAGCTAGCAGAAGCGGGAAAAGTACAGCTCTGAAGCAGTGCTCTGCAAAAATGCTGGTAATACAATTTAATTGCAGACCCCTGGGACATGTTTTAAAATAGATGCTTTAATTCAAAGCAGAGTTGGTCTGAGTCAGTCTGATCGAGTGAGTTTCCCCGTCTCCAGTGCTGCTGGTGGTCACTGCGTGTCCTGACCCGTGAGGCACGGAACACGCCCGTGCTCCTGCCACAGCAGTCACCACGAGGAGCGTCGCCTCCGACGCAGGCACCTTCAGACCTTGTTCTTTCCCTGGCCTCATACATTTGTTACTCCCGGAGCGACAGCATCTCACTGCCTGCTGCACATGCGGGTTTCCTCCAGCTTCCAGCATCACCTGCAAGATTTTACTCTCTTGCCGGCTTTCCTTTGTGCTTCAGGAGTTTATTTTAAGGAGGAGCACCAGCCCAGGGGTTCCCTTCTGCGCTTGCTCGCGGGCAAGCTGATCCCTGCTCTGATCCCTGTTCCTGCACCAGCAGGAATCGCCTTCCCAATGTCCAGCCCTCAAGGGAGCCGCGCGTGGCAGGGCTCGCGGGTCCCAGCACCGCCCT
Source organism: Coracias cyanogaster (assembly GCA_033124195.1). Classification (NCBI taxonomy): domain Eukaryota; kingdom Metazoa; phylum Chordata; class Aves; order Coraciiformes; family Coraciidae; genus Coracias; species Coracias cyanogaster. The sequence goes on along the minus strand of JAVSBS010003445.1, from coordinate 24,611 downwards.
CATGCTGAATTTCAGCTGTTATAACCTGGCAGCTGCCTCCCCATCCTTGTTCTTAGTGTCTGCTTTAAAAAGTAACCATTTGTGGTCTCGACTTGCCAAAGCCTCTGGGCACAGTCAGCGTGCGCCTTGCTTCCGCCCGCTCGCTTCCGAGCCCAGAGCAGAGGCTGCCCCGCGCGCGGCAGGAACAGCTCCGGCTCCTGAGCAGCCCAGAGGTGCAGCAAAGCCTTGAGCGCAGCGGGGTGAAACCCTCCTGTCACGGGAGTGGGGAGAGCGAGGTATGGTCTGTACAACACGTGCCTTCCCACCTTCCATCCCTCGGGAAAACCCCAGCCCTGGTAGGACAGACGGCAGCGCGTGTAGTCCTTACTCTTCCTCGCTTTAGCTACTTGTAGACTTTTTCCAAGACTCATTGCTGGGATCTGATAACTCCTGGTCACGTCCCGTGTGTGCGATGGGTACCCAGCAGCTCGGCTTGCAGGGCCCTGACGGCTTTTTTCATGAGGGTCTCACCAAAGCTGAGCCTGGAGCGGCCTTGGACACATCCGAAAACCCCATCCTTTGGACAGCTGAGTGCTTCAGGAAACAGTCCCCAGCTCTTTGGTCGCGTGAGGGTGATGAGCTGCCGCGTCTCCTCCTGGGCAGGCGTGTTGGTCTGCATTGGGTTGTATCTGGGATTTCCTAGAAGTTCAACACGTGCTTGCAGGGAACCATCGGCGCCCTCAGGAAGCTGTGCTGTAGGTCTGTGAGGAGGAGGAGGTGGTAGGAGATGCTGTGAAGGTTACCCAGCAGAGTGACCACCGGGGTTGGGCTTCTCAGGTTTGGCTGGAAGGCGGCAAGTCACGTTGATGGGAATGCTGGAATGCTGGAATGCTCCTGCTTTCCTGTCGCGGGCTGTCAGCAGCGTGTTCCTGCGCTGACGGTGTGGAGCAGAAGTGCTGCGATGTGGCTTCTCCCCCAGGACAGGCCGTTAACATTCCAGGTGGTGGTTTCTCTGTGGGTTATCTTATCTTCTGTGATTATATTGCTGCGGTCTTGCAAAATCCATTTAGCGCTCCTGGTTATCTATAACAATGTCATTGCTTCCTTTTGGCAGCCCACTTTTCTTGCCTACATTTTGCCCGAGTTGTCCACTGACAGAAAAGGAAGAGGAAATAAACCACCTGCTTCTTAAAGGCTGCATGAACAGCAAGACCGTGGTAGTCTCAGGCAAGAGGTGGTGGTTTAATCAAGGTCACATGGCAAGGCAGTCATCAGCAAGTCACTAATTGAGACGTTTCAAAAATGCGTTTGGTCTCTTCGCTTCAAACCTATCATTAAAGCACCGATCCCAGGCTCTGGGGCACTGCCAGCTCGTTAAACACCATCCAATTCAGATAAAAGCAGCAGTGAAAACCCGCTGCCTCTTTCCACCCCGAACCAGCTGCCCACAGAAACCAAACGCTTCATTTTCAGCGCGGTGCCTGCAGGATCCCTCCTGTGCAGCGGCTCTCGCGTAGCTGCTGCTCGCAGCCGTCCCCGGGAGGGGAGATGTGCTCTAGGAACGGGGAGAGCCCAGCAGCGATGCTCCAGCTCCTCCTGGGCGAGAGCCGTGGGGCTGCCGCGGAAAGGCGTTTTTCTGTCCCTTTGCGTGCTGAAAAACCTCCCCTGGACTGGGTGTGTTGCGTGATGGAGCGTGGATCCTCGTTAATAAGGGCTGTTAATGTATTCATCCCTGGAACCGCTGTGGGGCAGCGGGTTGTGCCCTGTGCCAGCCGCCCTTGGAAACAAGCCCCGTGGCGGGTTTGTCGTGCGGGTGGTTTCCCAGCCCCAGGACCCTGCAGGGGCTGATCCTCCTTCCTCATCCCATGTCATAAAGCAAAGCCACCCGCCTCTGCTTCATCTCCCCGGATCTCAGCAGGGTTGGAGAGCTCCTCGTGTTCCGCTCTCCTCTCGCAGGCCGGGCTGGAGCTCTGCTGTCTTCTGTTGCTCCAAAGTTTTTGGTTTTTTGAGAAGTGCCTCAAAACCTGGGGTTTTCCAGCAGTTCTCCGCAGGAGGCTCCGGAGCACTCGCAGCAGCAGTCACGGTGAGCAGCAACGAGCCGCTTTTCCTGAAAAGACTCGGAGCAGGAGAGCAGCGTCCAGGCCGGGCTGAGCCGAGCAGCCCCTTGGCGCTGCCAGGGGTCAGAGCCTGGCACCGCGGTGCCGCCGGCTGTGCCAGGAGCAGTGAACCAGGACCTCTCGTACCCAAAGCAAACAGAAAGGTTCCCATCGTTTTTCTGCAGGGTGGTGCAAAATGTGGACAAATGGGGCAAGTCTGCTTCTCCTTCAGCCTCGGGCTGTGCCGGAGCAGGGTTACCTTAAGCTTGCAATGACCAGATCCCCTTCACGTGGCTCTTTTTTTGGGCTTATTCTCTCCCCTGCCAGAAATTTTGCTTATTTCTGTTACCAAAACTGTTGAAAGTTAAAAGGAAAGGCCTCAGGAAAAGGGGGCAGAGTTCCTGGGCGCTGCGAAATAACAGCGATCTAGCAAAGAAAGTTAAGAAAATGGCTTTTTCCCTTTTTATTTCCTAATTGAAGAATTTGGGGTGGGGCGGATGCTGAAGACAAAAGAAAGCACATGGCACTTGGTGGGGGGAACCCCCAACTTGTGAGTGCTTTTCATAATCCTTTTCAGTTTGATGACTTCATCCGAGCCCCCGGGACGAGGATTCAGGAGCCCCCCGGGATGAGGATTCAGGAGCCCCCGGGACGAGGATTCAGGAGCCCCCTGGAGCCCCCCGGGACGAGGATTCAGGAGCCCCCCAGGAGGAGGATTCAGGAGCCCCCCGGGACGAGGATTCAGGAGCCGCTGGCGTTGGGGCGGGTGGAGGAGCCGAGGGGAGCCGGGCTCCCGGGCGAACCTCTCCAGCCCCGCGTCTGGCCGCGCTGCGCGGCACGGCTTTGTTTACAGTGTATCTGTGGTTGGATTACACCACATACAGTAATTCTCATCGCACTGCCAGTAATTTCACTGACTTACCAAGCAGGCATCATTTCCTGAAAGTCAGCCCCTGTACTTAGAGGAAGTAAGAGCACTCTCCTTCATGACTAAACGCTCTATGCAAATCTCCCCCGGACAGACGCTGGATGGCTGTCCTTTTTTCCTCCATTTTCACTCCTTTCTTCTGCATGTTAATTTTTAAAAACCCTTGATGAGCTCTCTTCCTGGCTGCTGTTGCTGTCGCGGTCATGAATGAAGACCTTTCTCCATTATATACCGAAAAATCTCTCCTCACGGCTCCGTCCGCGTCCTGCTCTGCCAGCAGCACCCTGAATGCTGGTTTAAGATGTCCCAGATGCAGTTCTGGTTAAAGTTCCCATCTCTCTACAAGGTAATGCCTGATTTGCTTTTTTTTTCCTGTTTTCCTCCTCCCTGGAATTCCCTGTGTGTTCTGTAGCAAGGCCGGCTCCGGCTGCCCCCCGGCGCGTCCTCCCCTTGGCAGCGCAGGGGCGGTTGGGGGCTCTGGGGGTCCCGGCGCGGGGCAGAGGCTGCGGTTCACCCTGCGCTGCCTGGACACGTTCCTGTCGCTCCAAGCTCGGTCGCTAGCGGGGAAACTCGGAGAAGGAGCCGTGTGGAGAATTATCGCTGTGTTGGTGTGGTTGTAAGGGCTTTCAGAAGTTTTATTTTTAAAGCAGACACGGGTGCAGAGGAGCCGGGGCAGCGCCTGGCGGGCAGAGCACAGACCCCTTCGGGCTGCACGTTTATTGCCCCGCGTTTAAAAAGACTTTGGGTTTTGGCAGTGAAAAGGTTTTTTTTCATTTAGGGATCGACTGCTTTCGTTGCAGCTCGTGATTCTGTCTTTCTTGAAACATCGTTTGCTTAATCTGTGATTTTCCAGACACCGAATCTTTGTCTGGCAGCACAGCTTTGCTGCGTGTGTTTCTTTGTGTGTGCCTGGGGATTTATATCTTTTGGGGTTTTTTTAAAACCCCTGTTAACTGTGTGCTGTGCGGTGGAGTAATCGATAGCTGCTGTGCAGAAGGAGTGTTTGTTTCCCCGTGTCTGGATTGTGAGCAAATAAACCATTTATACTGGTGGCTTGATGGCCAAAAATTTTTTGGGGATACATACTCCTGCTGTATTTAGACTTCACCTGTTCTTTCATTATTTTTAACAAAGTTTTGACTGAGGAAGCTGAGCTGCTGCCAGGGGCTGGGGAAGGAGGTTAAGTCTTTGGGTTGTTTTACTCTGATTTTTTTTTTTTTTCCTGATCTGTCCCAGGGAGTTAAATCTTGCTTTTGATAACTTTTCTGGCTTGGGATAACGACAGAAACGGTGTGTGCCGCAGCAGCGTCGGCTGGCGACGCGCTTGCACTCGCAGTTCAGGAGCCGATTGTCACTGATCGATCAGTCGCTCACTAGAGCATCTTCTGGCATGAGGTGCAGAGAGCGATTTGGGATCCTTTCTCTCCTGTTCTAGCTGATGTTGTTTCCACTTCAGAGTGAAAAAAGCACGTGCTGGTGGGAGCTGGGGCCGGGAGCCGTGCGTAGCCCGATGGAATTCTCCATTAAGGGCTCTCCCCATTGCTGGGAATTGCCTTTTCACCATTTTATAGCCGGCGTCTGCAAACGTCATCTCTGACTCCAGTACCCGGTTCTGAACCGTGCTTCCACAACGGGCTTCAGGGTCTCTGCGTCCGTCCTTCTGTAACGGGTGAAACTGGGAAAAATCTGCGCTGAGACGCAGATTTGGGATCTTCAAGCCGACGCTTCAGCGGGTGTCGGCTGTCCTGGTGCTGAGGGGTGCTCAGCGCAGCAGGATGAGGAGATGGAGGCACCGCGGGTCTGCCAGCCCCCAGCAGCGGAACCCTCCGACCAGTGATGGTCTGTGATGGGCTCTCTGGGTTTTTCTTGCAGGCTATGCTAAGCTGAAGGGGGGAAAAAATCCCGCCCAAAATCTGAAAAAACTCACCCCAGCCCCCAGATTGAAGAGCCTGGTTCCAGAAACAAGGTTCACACAGAGAACGGTTGCAGAATAGCATTTGCAATAAAGATCCTGCCTTGCAGGATGCCTCCTGTCTGTCGCAGGAGTTGGGTGGCCGCGGGAGCACGAGGCAGTGCTGTTACTGTAAAAACCTCTTATTTCCAAGGAGAGGATTTGAAAATTCACATTAGTCAGTCTTAAACAGGACAAAATAACTCGCTTCAGATCCTGATGCTGGGGGGGGGTGACCTCTCGAGTGATCTCTCTGAGCAGCTCCTCAAGCCTGTTAGAACATTCCAGAAGCAGAAGCAGCACTTCCCAGATGTGGGAGGTGGCTCCACTCAGCTCCTTGCCCCTCTCCAGCACTTGTTGCACCTGTAACCTCCTCACAGTTCCTTGGGCCGTCTCTTCTACCCCAACGTCATCATCTGGCTTTCAGCTTCTTCTGCTCGGAGGCTGATTGTCTCTTCCCATGTCTGGGAAGCAGAGGGAGCCGTGGTGGGACTGGAGGGGCTGCAGCTTCCACTGGGAGGCTGAAGGTGCTGGGCTCAGAAGGGTGGTGGGCACTTGCTGGCACCTCTTGGGTTGTGGTCACACGTCCCATTGCTGTTCTAGCCCAGCACTTCCCTGTCTTGGGGACTCCAACGTGCAATGGTCACTCCAGTCAGCTCTGTACC
>JAVSBS010003445.1:0-11467 GCA_033124195.1 Coracias cyanogaster | reverse complement strand
CACTGCCCTGCCCAGCCTGGCACAGCCCTTCACAGCCCTTCCCACCAAGAAATTGTTCCTCATGTCCAACCTCAACCCCTCCTGGTGCAACCTGAGGCTGGTTCCTCCTTCAAAGCAAATGTGAAAACAGTGACTGATGTCACCGCGCCAGTGCAGCGCGAGTCCAGTATTCCCATAATAAACCTTGTTCAGGTCTGGACAGGCACCGCTGGCGTGTCAGGGTCCTTTGGAAGCGCGGGACTTGCACACACAATCTGTCGGTGTTACGGGGGGTGGCTGGGCCCTGAGAGCTTGTGTTTCCAGGCAAAACGTGGCGTTTTGGGCTAAGCCATCTCAGTGCGCTGTAGTTGTTACAGGCATGGTGGAAAGGCTCCTGTGGGAGCACACGTGTCCCTGCTTTCATCACACGTGGGCACACGCACAAGACGGTCACACTTCTTGCAGGCCTGTGTTTACCTTGGTCCGTTATTCCCCGTGTGCTTGTTGCCAAAGGCGTGTTCGGCAATAGCAAAACTTTACTGCTTTCCAGAGTTACTACCCAGGGCTTTTCGTTCTCACCCAAGTATTAAAGTCCACTGACAACAGCAGAGCGTCAGATCAGAGTGCAGCGCACAGATTTCTGTGCTGCGGGTGTATTGCCACACATGTTGGGGTGGAGGGCCGAGGGTTCAGGCTGCTCTCTCATCGACACCCTTTCTGTTCCAGCTCTTCTCACCCAGCAGATCCTTCAGTGGCTTAAACAGTTCCAGCGACCACGTGTCTGCGGTCCCCAGCACCCCGCTCCTCATAAGCTTCCAGGTGAGACGATGGTGGGCTTCCGTCGGATCCATTCCAGGCTCTTGGCTCGGTGACGTCGCAGCGTGGAGGGGAGAAGTTTTGACCAAGACAGGGAAATCAGAGACAGTCCCTGCCCTTCCCAGAAGTGGCTTCTCTTGCCCTTGCTCTGTCAGAGAATGACTGGGGCTTCCACAGCTTTGCTTCGTGCTGCTGAGCACCCCGCTGGGCTTAAAGCTGCTCTTGGTCCCTTACTCGGGGCCGGGCGAGAGCACAGCCGAGCAGATTGACGCCAGCCCATCGTCCATCCGAAGAGGGACGTAAATACCTCTCCCAATCCGGTGTGAACTTGGCATTGAAAGCAGCTCTTAAAGCACGTGCTGGGCCCCCGGCCTGGGCTCCCGCAGATGGTTTTCCTTGTGTTGCTGTAGCCTATAAACGAGATTAATTGTATCGGAAGGGTTAGTGACTTGGCAGGGGGGTGGTTTCGGTGGCAGGTTCTGGTTCCGTGTAGCACTGCGTGTGTCCATAGCTCAATGAGAACATCAACGTTTGGTTGGTGCTGTGTCTCTTCTCAGTCTCAGGCTCCTGTGGAGGAGGAGGATGAAGGTGAGGAGGAAGAAACGGAAGAGCTGGGGCAAACAGAGACCTATGCAGAGTATATACCTTCAAAGTGTGAGTGTCTTGCCGTCGCACGAGTGTGGGAAGTTCTGTTAACTCCATTGTGGCTCGTTATTCTCCTGCAGGCAGTGTACGGTGTGCGCCGTGGCACGTCCCCAGCTTGTGATTTGCTACAACAACTTTCCTAGAGTCGTGCTCCTTTGCTGGTGCTGTGTGCATTTAACAGAACACTTTGCTTGCTTTTGGGGGAGGCATGGCTCGGGTGGGTTTGGCAATCTGAAGCTTCAGTGGAACACGAGTGAAGAGCAGGGGTTGGGCATGTCCCTCCTGCTCCTGAGCAGAGGGCGACCGGCTCTCTATACGAGGCCTGCGGTCCTCTTGAGGTGCCTCGTGGGAGCCAAGAGTTTGAGTTGTCCCTTTTCTGTGTTGTCATTTAGCCAAGATTGGGAAGCATCACCCCGACCTCGTGGTGGAAACAAGCACTCTGTCCAGCGTCCCCCCGCCTGACATCACCTACACCCTGTCCCTGCCGCGCTCCGTTGCCGACAAAGGGTCCCTCTCTGCACTACAGCTGGAAGCCATCATTTACGCCTGCCAGGTACGTGGCTCCACCTTGCCCGGCCTGCACGTCGCACGCCAGCGGGAAGCTGCCTGTGCTGTGGACGGACGCTCAGATGTGCTTTAAAATAACCTGTAACCCAAGCGGTGACACTTCGGAAGCTTTGGAGTACAGCGTTTTAAGTGCCTTCGAAAGGGTTATTTGAAACTGGGGACTTCTGTGGGGTCTGTTTCCTACAGAGGCAAGAACTGTTGTTGCAGAGGGGGGTGCTTTACGTTTTGGGGGCCTGGGGGCCTTTTCCATGAGCGGCCGCTCAAGGGCCCTGGCCCTTGGCCGCCCCTGTCACCGTTTACCTGAGCATTGCATCGATGGGACGCGTGTAAGGGTCACGGGGTGGTCTTAAAAGCTCACCTCAAAGCTCTTAGCAAAGGCACGTCTGGCTTAATCTCTGGTTCTGTTCTTGATCTTGCAGCAACATGAAGTTTTATTACCCAATGGGCAGCGAGCTGGGTTCCTCATCGGGGATGGTGCTGGCGTTGGCAAGGGCAGGACAGTTGCAGGCATCATCTTTGAAAATTATCTTAAAGGGAGGAAAAAAGCTCTGTGGTAAGTTGTTGGTTTGGGTTTTTTTCTTTTTTCCCGTAAGACCTTGGAGTTAGTTTGGATCTGGGAGTAAGGAATTCCTTAGTGCTGATGTTGGCTGTGTAGCTGGCTCACGCTGTGGCCTTGGGTAAGTCATTTCCACCTCTTTGTGCTGGTTTGCTGCCTGTGGAAGGGGAATATTTTCCCCTGAAGCAGCGATGGAGAGTGAGTCACTACGAAATAGCAAATCATGTACTGCTTGGAGCGCGATGTGGAGCTGGTCCCAGCTCTCTTTGAAGTTGGTGGAGGGGGATTTGTGGACTTCCTGGGTGCAGACTCAAGCCCCTGGAGTCTGGGGTTTTACCGCAGAGCACACACAGCTCGTGGAAGCGGCAGCCTGGAGTCTGCTGCAGGATCCTGCCTGGAGGTGTGTGGGCAGAGGGAGATGTGACAGCTTTGCACACCTACGGCTGCTTTAGTCAGAGCTGCTCATCGCTGTGCGTGCCCTGCCTGTCTCCTCAGGAGACGGCCAGACCCACGTCTTGCTTTGCAGGTTCAGCGTCTCCAACGATCTCAAGTATGATGCTGAGAGAGACCTGAAGGACATCGAAGCCTCCCACATTCCTGTGCATGCTTTGAATAAGGTAAGGGAGAAGCTGTAGCGGTGTTTGGAAGATCAGCCTGCGGCAGCAGTTCGATGGATCTGCCTCGGCACGGAAAGCAGCGGTCGCTTCTGGCTCTGCGTGGCTGGTGGCACAGGCGGCCCCAGACAGGAGCTGCCTGTTCCCTTCTCTCGGCTGCTCTTCCCACTCTGACTTGTGCTATTTTTGTACGCGCTGCAGAGCAGCACGGTGAGCACAGAGCCCCTTCCTGCAGGGAGGGAGAAGGGACTCCAGGCAAGTGCAAAGTACAGCCAGAGTTGAGCCTTTTTCGCTGTTCCCAAGTCCTGCCGGGAGAACGGCTCCTGCTGGAGGTGGCCGTGCTCTGCTCTCCTGCGCTGACGTTGCCCAGCGCCGGTTTCAGAGCCTGCCAGTGCAGGAGCTCATGTAAACACACAGATTGGTGCCTGGCAGGGGGCTGCGGACACGCGGGGCCAGGGCTGAGCACGTGGGTGTTTCCCCCCAGCTGAGCAGATCAAAGAATTTTCAGTCTTTCTTCTAGTTATTCAGTGATGAGGATGAAGCGTTTCTTAAAAGAACCGACCAGCAGTTGTGTCGTGGCTCTTCACAGGGCTCTTCACAGCCTGTGCTTTAGTCTCTTGTCCCTGCATCTGCCTCGTGCCTGCCCCACCGCTGGCCAGTTCACTGAAACGCTCTCCTCTGGTTTTTAATGGTATTGAACAGCCAGTTCTCACGGAGTCGATGGGAACCACACGTGTTGGACGGCTCTGAATGCTCTCCGTGAGGAGACTGAAAGGGACGTTTGTTTTCAGACCAAAGAGGCTTTAAGTGGAACTTTGTTCAAATTGGGACCATGGTTTTTTTCCGTTATCTTTCGTTTTGTTACGGGTGGGACCTGTGACAGTGAGACAGGCAACAGTCTCACCTGGCCAAAGAGAAAATTATTTTCTGGAAGTAATTAAAACAGATGGGGGGATTCAAAACAATCAAACATTCTAAATTGTTGTTTAAAAGAAATGAAGTGACTTCAGCTGGCCAGCAAGTGGAAGTCCTAGCATGGTCTGCACATTTCACCGCATGCCTCCAGATGTGCTGACACATTGGCTGGTGGAACTCGGCCAGACATTGAAGTCCCTGTCATCACCGTATCTCCGTGCCAAAGAGAAGTGCTGGAGATGTCCGCTCCCAACAGCTTTTTGTCCCTTCTGCTCTCAGAGTGGGTTTTGTTCTTGGAGGCAGGAGCGCGTGTCCTGCACAGTCACAGCACAGTCGTGGGCAGAGGATGGGCACGACATGCTGGGGCCGAGCACCCTCAGCGTGTGGGCTCTTGTTCTTCCCCTCTCTGCAGATTAAATACGGTGACACAGCTACCTCAGAAGGAGTCCTCTTCGCCACTTACTCTGCGCTGATCGGTGAGAGCCAGGCAGGCGGGCAGCACAGGACACGCTTAAAACAGATTTTGGACTGGTGCGGGGAAAACTTTGATGGAGTTGTATCCTTCCAAAAAACCCAACAAACCTGGAGAGAGGAGAATCGCGTGCTGGCGAGCGTGCTCACCGTGGAGCAAAGAGCTCGGGGCCATCTGAAGTCACTGGGAGCGGCTGTGCCGAGCAGCCTGGTGCCTGTGGCAGATATTGAAATGCTGCGAGCACACACGTCCCCCTGCGCCTCTCTCCTCCTCCGCAGGCTGCCGTGCTCACGGCAGGAGGGGAAGAATGCAGCTGGGATGAACCTTCTTGTCATTCTTCTCTCTCGGCATTACAAGACGAGTCACACCTTGGCAGTGAAGGGAGGGGAGGGGGAAATGACTCTGGGCAGCACAGGACGAGGCCAAGCAACAAATTTCAGGCACTGTGGGGAATGAGTGGGTCCCGTTGCTATTGGGACTGGCTGTTCAGCTGGCAGCAGGAAGCTGGCTTGTACTTTTTCTGCTCCCATCCTCAGGATGAAAACAGATCGTTTTTCCTTAACTGGCACTCCCTGCAGATTGTGTTTGATGAATGCCACAAAGCCAAAAACGCCAGCTCTACTAAAATGGGCAAAGCCGTGCTGGACCTTCAGAAGAAGCTGCCTCGAGCAAGGGTCGTGTATGCCAGTGCCACAGGTGAGCTGCTCCCGGGAACCACCCGGAGCTGCGAGCGCTGAGAGGCCGCGCTCGGCAAGAGCTGAATGGTGCCAGTGGGGAGCTGAGGGTGCTGCCATCTGCCCCAAGCCCCATCGCTGCCACCACTCATGATTTTTTGGAAAATCAGACTAATTTCCGTCCAGTTTACCTGGCTCCCGGCCAGCTGCTCAGCTGCACGGTGGTGCCCACGTAGAGCGATGTTTGGAAGGGTCCTTGGGTCTCCTAAGGCACGATGACAAATGACTGACCTCTTAAGAGTTCACTTTACTTGAGTCAAAACCATTCACGACTGCTGTGGCTTTGCTAACAGCGAATTCTGTTCAAACAGGTGCCTCTGAGCCAAAAAACATGATTTACATGAGCCGCCTGGGGATCTGGGGGGAGGGAACCCCTTTCAGAGCGTTCGACGAGTTCCTGCATGCGATTGAGAAGAGGTAAGTCCTGTCCCGCTCCCTCCTCGTGTGGCTTACGCTTTGTGGCAGCCTTTGTTTGGGAAATGGGTGTGATGCCCCAGGACAGCATCTGAGGGCAGCTTGTTCAGGAGCGGTGCTGGTTCTGCAGAGGCACCTCCCCGGTGCCGCCCTGTAGCAGAGGAAGAGCTTTCACAGCTTCGCTTCCCTCCCTCTCCCAGGGGAGTTGGTGCGATGGAGATCGTGGCCATGGATATGAAGGTCAGTGGGATGTACATTGCCAGGCAGCTCAGCTTCACTGGAGTGACCTTCAGAATCGAGGAGATCCCGCTGGATCAGCAGTACAAGATTGTCTACGACAAGGCAGCGAAGCTGGTGAGCTGGTCCCGCTGCAGGGCTGGTTACTCGCGCTTTGGGCATGGCCTCGTGGAGGGTGGGAGGGTTTGAGACCCCTGAACGTGGCTATGACCACAAACACAGTTTGTCCACAGGAAAGAAAAGGGGTACACACACTCAGCTTGTGTAAAAAAATAATCTTACACTTTTTTGCTGCCACATGAAAGTTCGTATTTGCAAACCAGAGCTTGCAAATCAGGCTGACGCAGAGAGAATGACCAGACTTCACTTGACCTAACACAGCGACACAAATGCTGATGTTAAATCAGATTATCCAGCCCCAGACTGTCCTAATCGCCTCCTGCACAGCAGTAATGAAATGAAAACTAAGATATTGACTCAGCTTTTCTCGGTGTTGTCTGCAGTGGGAAGAGGCCTTATCGGTGTTCCATAAGGCAGCCAACTGGATCGGCTTGGAGTCCCGGAAATCCTTGTGGGGTCAGTTCTGGTCAGCTCACCAGCGCTTCTTCAAGTATCTCTGCATTGCTGCTAAAGTCCGGCGACTCGTGGAGCTTGCCAAGGAAGAGCTGGCGAAGGACAAGGTGCCGTATCGGAGCCCCGCTGCAGGGGCAGCAGCCACCGGTCTTACCTTACCAGGGCGTTTGCTGTAGTCTGCAGTCTGGAGTTAACTGCTGCTCAGCCTGGCTTGGAAGCAATTTCCAACCTCTTTAAGGCTGCATTTCTCTCCAGATGCAGCAGAACGAAGTGCAGTGTCCGAGTTTCTGAGAACACTCGCTGTAAGTGGGGAGTAAACAGGGCCTCGTCTGCCCAGGCATTACCCACTGTTGGCTGGTGGTAGGTGTGGGCAAGCTGACCTGAAAGGGTCTTTTGGGTCATGTTCAAGCTAGAAGAGCTACCAGATCCTTCACCTTGAGCACAGCTCTGTCCTTTCATCCATCTGCATGCAACTTGGAAAGTTTAAGCAGAAACTAGCTAGAAAAGTTAGTTAGCCTCTGTAATCGGAGTCATCCTCGCTGTGCTGTGAGCAGAGGTACGGTTCTGGATGCTGGAAGATTTGAGAGATGGTTCTTCAGCTGGAGCCCAACACGTGTTGGTGCAGGTTTCAAGGGAAGAGTTCCTGGCACTGCAGTACAGCCTCTAGAGCTGGTAGCTGTTTGCCGGCTGCCGTGCCCCCTCCCTGACACCTTCTCTGCCCTGTTTCCCTTCAGTGCATCGTCATCGGCCTGCAGTCCACTGGGGAGGCTCGCACCAGAGAGGTCCTGGACGAGAACGACGGGCACCTGAATTGTTTTGTCTCTGCTGCAGAGTGAGTTAAAAATCCCAGGTTTTCTTTGGGGGGGAGGCTGGAGGTGTGCTGGGGGAAGCCCTGCCTGGGGCTGTGCGGTTCCATAACACCTCCACCTGCACGAGCCAGTGCGGAGGACACTCAGCTGGGTCCTCCAGGTGCTATTTCTTCCGTGTGACTTTGTGAGCCAGGTCCCGAATTTTGCAGTTTGCTGTGGCCCAAATTTACACGAACAGCCTGATCCGACTCTCTGCATAAAAGAATTGGCAGGTGTAGGAGAAACGTGAGCTCAGATGTGGTGTGTGCGGGTCTGGCTCTGGAAAACGGGGCTGTTGGCACTGAAGAAACGAGCAAGAGAATCTCGTGCTCTGGCAGAGACTGGGCTGATTGTGTGAGGCGGCATCGCTGGAGCAGCGAGGGGAGTTCAGACCTGCCAGTGTTGGTGCTTTCAGCGGGTGAACAAGGCAGGACCAGTGTCCTGGCTGTGTTGCCTCTGGTCCTGGCTGAAAGGAGAGGTGGCTGTGCCTGGCGTGAAGCAGCAGCCGGACTCGCGCTGCCCTTTCAGCAGAGAATGGGGACGGGCTCCCCGTCCTTTCTGCAGCTTTCAGAATACCAGCCAGTCCCCTGACCCTGGCTGTTCCCGCACACTCGTGACAGATACCCGGGACGGTGGCCTGAGCTGCGTTTCCTTGGTTCCTGCTTTCTTCTGAAGTGGCTTTTAATGCAGACAAAGCAGTGAGCGATGCCAGAGACAGTGTGTGTCCAGTTTGGGCTGAGCTTTCCCCCACTATTGACGGGGCTTGTGTTGGTTGGTGTCACGCTGCTGTCTCCAGTCCGTTCCTGAAAACCAAATAGCAGCTTGGTGGCAGTGCGAGTCTAACCACTGCTTGGGTCGATTTGGTCTCTGGGGTTGGTTTCATGTCACAGAATTCAGAGGAACTCGGTCTCGAGGACTGCGAGGTCCCTTTGGGCCTTGCTCAGCTGTTGAAGGAGGAAGGGTCTGTTCATGGTCCCGCGCTGCTCGACCCTGCCCCCGGCTCTAGAGGCGAGAGCTCTTTGGCCAGATGAGCGAGTGTCTTCTGGCATCTGCTGAGCCTCCAAACGTGGTGTCCCGGCTTTACAGCGCTTCAGGGGATTTCTTGAGGGGAGCATGCTGGGAAGAAGCAGTTGCTTAAAAGATGCCGAGAAATGGGGTTGAAAATAAACAGATTGTTCAGTGAGTGAGCACCAGCCCAAGCCTTTGCTCGCAGGGAAGACCCAGAGGGCAAGTGTAGGAAAACGAGCAAAGTCTCACGGCCAGGAGGCTCCATCCTGAGAGCGAGTCGCTGCGTTTTGAGCCCAGGGTCACCCCGGACAAAAGGGCCCCTCCTGGAGCCGGGCAGTTGTGGTCAGCGAAGAGCCAGCGTGGGGCTCTGCCCCTCGGGGAGCGCTGCGGCCTCTGCGTCCTTTAGCCCCTCGCCCCAAGGGCTTCAGAGCCCCCTCCCCGCTTCCCGAGACTCCCCTGTCCTCACATGGACGAGCTGCCGTGTCCATACTCTCGGCTGTCGCTTTCAGCGTTGTTTGTTTTTTTCAGCCGGAGCTCATTCAGCACTGCCTCCTCCCTGCGCTGAAGGTTCATCCCCACCACCATGATCAGCATTTAAGCATTTGCTCTTTCATTTGCAGAACAGCCCACAGGGACATCTGTTTTTCCACCTCTTCTGATTTTTCCCATCCACCTGAAACCACCACTTTTGTCGCTCTGCTCTGTTCCGTGGCCAGAGGAGCCCACATCCAGTTCATCAGAGGACTCGGTGGAGCACTTGTTGGACAACCCAACAGTGGGCTCTGCTGTCAGCACGGAGAGGGGCTGGGACACTGGGACTTACTGGATTTTTCCATAGTGATGTAACAGCTTCCCAGTATAGTGTTTCCCATTTAAAACTCCCTCTTGGCTGCTATATAAAGGTCTTTGACTTGCCACGTGGTAGCGCAGAGCCCAGGCTCTGCTCTGCTCCCATTGCAGAGTCTCCCTGGCACAGCCCCGCTCCCTCCGCCAGCAAGGAGACCAGGGCAGAGAACATTTTCCCGGCAGGACGGTGCTTCCCCTCCCCTCAGCGCCCGTTTCCCAGCCGAGGACCAGCCCTTGCTGAGCCCTCGCTCCCGTGGCAGAGCCCTTCGGTGAAACACACTCAGTCCAGAGAGCTGCGCCATGCCCGCGCCGCGCGCTGGGAGCTGCGGTGCAGGATTTCCCCCTCCCTCACGAAACGCGGTGCTGTCTCGAGTGCACATTGCTACATGATAACCGGCAGATGTTCCTGTTCCTGGTAGCTAGAATAAATTTTGCATCTTACTTTCAGAGGCGTCTTTCTATCACTAATTCAGAAGCACTTTCCTTCAACCAAAAGAAAGAGAGAAAAAGGAACTGGCATTAAAAGAAAACGTAAGAGCACACTCCACCGCCCAGCATCTGACCTCCTGCCTTGCTGCTTCACCCCAGCCACTCAGCTTTTTCTTTGCCTTTTTCCCTTTTCCCTACTTCATGCCTTTTGCTCCTCTGCCCTGGTTTCCGTTTGCCCTCCCGCACACCTCCTGTCGCGCTCTCTCATCCGGAGGACGGCAGCTCTGGGTCATTCACCCTTTCCTCCCTCTAACCCACTTCCCTGTCACAGCGCAGGTCCTCGCCTCCGCCGTGCCCGGTAGCTGTGCCCCTTTCCCCCAGCTGCTTCCTGGCCCGGACTGGGGGGCAGATTGCGCAGGAGTCCTGGCTGCATGGCTGAAGCCCTCCTGCAGCAACAGGGGCTCTCCTCTACCCCTTACTTAGAGCATGGCAGGTGTCCTGGGGGGGGAAAAAGTCACTTCCCTGCCAAATTATTGGCTGTGGCTGCAGGTGAGAAGAGTTTGGGGATTTCTCCTGCAGCGGGATGTGGGAAGCGGGCAGAGGGGACAGCAGCTGGCAGATCCTGGAGGTTGTCCTGGCTGGCTGCTGTGGCAGAGCAGCCTGTGCAGGCTGCTGTGGGAACCCTCTCGCGTAGCAGGGGCATGTCTCGCTGTGCTTGGAAGTAAACAGCATCCCGAAACACTGGCACCTTCCCTGGAGTGTGTCCTGCACACTGCTCTGGAGGCAGCCGACCTTGCGGACTCCTTCCCGGAGGAGTCGGCGCTGCTTAGAGCCGGCTGCGTGCTCATCCCGACGTCTGCAGCTGCCTTCGGCCCTGAGAAAGATTGCCTCGCTCTTCCTTTCTCTCTCTTCCTTTCTCTTTCTCTCTTTCCCTCTCCTGCTCTCCCTCCTGCCCTCACTGCCCCCGCCCGAGAGGCTCTGTCTTTCCAAGATCAGCCTTCCATCTGGGGCAAGCTCAGCTCTCTTGTGACTTCTCCTCCTCCTCCTCTCTGAGCTGGCTCTTGCTGTTCCGCGCTGATGTGTGGGGCTGGGGCCTCCCCCTGACGCCGCTCGCCCTCCCTTGCAGGGAAGCAGCGGGGCCGCTGCGCCAAGGCTCTGAAGGGCCTGTGTGACCCCGCGGGCGTCATCAAGATCAGCGATGACAGCAGCACCGACTCCGACATGGGGCTCGACAGCGACTTCAACTCATCCCCCGAGTCCGTCTTTGAGACAGACGACGTCATCTTTGTGGAGCACACCTACAACGGCTTCGCGGCCGAGGACAGAAGTAAGCAGCGCGGGGTTAGCCCCCTCCTCGCCGCGGGGAGCCGGGAGCTGGGGTCGCCTTCTTGTGTAGAACGTGGCACCTGGTGCATGGATGCACAGCTGGAGACAGCACCCACCGCCCCGTGGGCAGCGGCGGGGCAGACCTGACCCTTCTGCGGGGGTCTGGCTGAGGGGGTTGCAGAGTCACTGAGCTCTTGGTGTCTCCTTGGAATGGGGAAGCTCCTTCTGGCTTGGGATGCTTTACAATCTTGCTTAGATTTTATCCTGCAATGGCCAAACTTGGGCTTGCGAGGTTGATTCCTGTTAACCTGCTGTGATCAGTGAGCAGGAAGAATTTGCCCTGCCTGCTCCTTCCCCCACCAAAACCTGGAATCACAGAATCAGTTTGGTTGGAAGAGACCTTTATCTCACGGAGTCCAAGCGTTCCCCCAGCACTGCCAGGGCACCACTAACCCCTGGCCCTCAGCACCACATCTCCACGGCTTGGA
>JAVSBS010003443.1:5130-18936 GCA_033124195.1 Coracias cyanogaster | reverse complement strand
GTTTTGTTAGAATATATTTGGTAATAAACTTGTTAAATACTCATCAATCTCCGTGGTTGCCTATGAGCTTGTTGGGGCAGTGTCTCACCTTGCCCTCGATCCTCTTCCCTTTTGGGAGGCGGTACGGACATTGGCGCCCGGACCGCGACAAAAGGCAACTGAACTCTGGGAAGAAAGTCAACAAAAGGGAAGCCATTTGCTCTATCTTCCAGCAGAAGAACTAGGGGCGTCAAGTAAAACTAGCAGCAGGTTCAAAACAAAACAAGGAGGTTTGGACACTGCAGGTAGTTAAAGCCTGGGAGCTTTTTTACCCTGGAGTATTTGTGGATGCTGGTAGTTCACTTGAGTTCAAAAAGAAATGGAGCACATTCCTGACAGGATAGTCCATCCCAGAACTCTGCTTGTGGCTCTGGAAGTTCTTGGAGCTGAAACTGCTAAGAGGCTGCCAGAATGATATGAGCAGCATCGTCATGCACGTGCCTTCCACTCTCCCCTCTGCATCTGCTGGAGGGGACAGGATACAGACCAAGCCAAAAAGCTTTCAGTGGGCAGCTGGACGAGAACATACAAACTCTCTAGGGCTTGGTCTCCACTGAGCCAGCCACATTCACGTGAAAAAGCCACCACCGCACTGTAGCAATGTCAAAAGAAAAATGCTTCTGCTCTGTCAGCTCATACCACCGTGAAGTCTGTGTCTGCTTCCCGGCTTATGCTGCATTCTGAAGAGACGCTTCTGCGTATTCACCTACGCTAGGAAGACTCTCCTCATGCAGATAAGCCTTTATGGTTTGCAAGAGGGAAAGTCCAATTGACTTTGGGATGGTGACTGTGGTACATCTGGGATGGTAAAGAAGGTACGGGTCACAGCAGCTTGGTTTAATCCTGTGAAATATGAGCTGAGACAGAGTGTAGACAGCAGAAAGGAGAAACTACATCTCTTCACAGGGAAGATTCTGCTCTCTGTGCTATGCAAAACGTGTCTGGAGATCGATTAAAATTAACAGAAAGCTGAATTATCAAAGTGATATCATTCAAAATCTTGCTTCTGTGGCTTTTTTTTTTTTAAATCACTGGTTTTTGTGTGCACGTATACTGTATACCTTGGTATATGTTTGGTTTTTTTAATCAGTCAACTTCATTGTTTCTGTTTTCCTCTGCTTTTCCAATATTTTAACTGAGTTCTGGGTAAATTTTTAAAGTATGTTTCATTTTTACAATAAAAGAAATTTCACTGCTAATATTTAAACTGAGCTTTTCTCCTCCTACACTCATTCCAACATCCTTTTGGTTTCCTAAGTCTGCTGACGATAAGGAGAGTTACCGCTGAAGCCTTGCTTTTTTCTCTCACTTGCCCAACAGAAACCTCGTACCTATCCTAACCAGCACTTCAGTTCCAGCTATCATTATCAAGCCAGCATGCCGTTCTCCTCACCATCTTTCCTTTGACTTTTCCCTTTATAAAAGACCAAGCAGTGTTCTAATTTGCACAGCTGAAACACAGACTCAGAACTCCATCTACCAAGCTCTAGCAGATTTGGGCCCAAGTGGTGAAGGCGGTTAAGGCTGTACTACACAGCCACGGGTACAACTCACCCATAAAGAAAGAAAGAAAGGTTTTAGTCAATAAATGTAGGTAAATACATGTAAATGTACAGTAAATGTAACAGGTAATTTCTCCTAGATTGGACATCACTCAAACAATTTTTGACAACTGAGACAGGAGGAAATAAACACAAAGCCGTAGAAAATTAACAGAGGAACAGTAAAATTCTAGCACAGGCTGCAGCAGCACGCAGCTGTATCAATACTCCCAGCGGGCAGGCAGACAGACAGGAGGAAATGAAGGGGGCACTGCTTACGCTGCTGTTAATAAAAGCTGCTCTCCTCTCCACCATACCATACAAAGACATTCATGGCAGGAGAAAGCAAGCACATTTGAGTATCAAGCACTACTGACCTCTGTGTTCGCGAGTTTGTATGGTTCAAAGGCTCAGCTACACTTGGCACCACTTTTCCTGGAACAGCAGAGGAAGTATTAACAAACAACAATATTCTAAGTAAATCATCTCACAGTTACTACAATGACATTTCACCTGACAGGGAATCAACAGAGATAAATCCAGCAATAAAACTCTGCAATTTTTTCCTAATTTTAAAGTTTATAGGTTAATACATTAGCAAAGGTTGCCAACTAAGTATAAAGAAGCAGCTTGCTGTGTGCACTTCGATAGTACGTGGGCCTCCAAGACAAACCCAACTGTGCTGGACTTAAAAATGCACAGCAGCATTTCCAAGTAGATGGGAAGCAACCCCAGGGAGCTCTCAGCTATCAATCAGCAAACCAGAATGCAGACTGACTACACAATCCAGCTTTGTCTTAATTTGCAGCTTCCATTCTGTTCTCATGCCTAAGCCTACTCTGCTTAAAAAAGGTAAGATAGGCTAAAGCACAAGTCATCCTTATAACTCAAGTTATTTTCTATTTTCAATTATTTTCCTTTACTCCCAGCACTGAGAAATGAATGGAACTCCAGCCTCGTTTCACTTTACTATTTAAAGAAGCAAGGTCTCGATGAAATGAATATACAGAAGCATATAACTGAAATGGCAAAGAGAAAATAGATAGCAGAGCGCATTTTTTGGTATAAATATGCAATACTTCTATTAAATATTTTCCTTAATAAATGTTTAGAATTGCCGACTCTTCCAGTAAGTTCTTTGTTACCACGTGGCTTGGTTTCAACGACAGCAATAAACTGTACTTACAAACAACAAGATGAAAAATAATCACAAATATAAAGAAAAGTAAACTTTAAAAAATTGCTTTGGAGCCTTCAAACACTACATTTTGGAAATAAGCTTGATCTCAAATCTGGAACTGATTTTATATGCTGGGGGTTCTTCTTTGTAAATCGAACAAATACAGACACTAACTGCAGGTGCAGGTCTCTCTCAAAGCCATCCCAGCAGCATCCTGGCAGAGATTTAAAAAACCTTACTACTCAGAACTAACATGTCTTTAGAACCTCTACTTTCCTTCTGCCCTTCTCGAGAATGCAAGGCAGGTACCTGTATTACTCTTGTTCCTTGCTCCAGGAATCTTCTGTGATTTGGGAGGGATGGGAAGTTTTGGGACACTTCTGTTGCAGACTGGATTAGCCACAGGCATATGCAGAACCTTGAAAGAATCAAAATATTCCATCACAGTTTACCCAAAGACTCCTTATCCATTTAGCTTTAATTCTGAAAAGCTCTGATTGTGATGTGCTACCTGGCGGGCAGGTGCTGAGAACGTGTTTCCACTTTGTCCTACTACTGAGAGAGGAATCATTCCCACCATTCCTTGCAAAACAGGTTGCACTGGCGATGTAATTATAATGGCAGAACCTAAAAAATAGCAAAGTGTTAAAATTGTACAGAAACTAAAAAAACCTTGAAAATAAAAGCAAGCATAACATTACGCATGGTCAAACCTGTAGCAAGAAAAGCTCTGGCTTTTTAGAAAAACTTCATTGTCCTTATCGTACATCACTCCTAGGAAACTGGGTGAGCACTAGTGTTATTCTTACTTTATATCAAATTCTTTAGTTAGACACTTTTTCCTTTTTAAGAAATGATTCAAAATCAGGCCTGAAGGAAGACAAACCTCTGTTAAGGCTTGAGCTTTGAATTAAAGTGATTTATAAAACCCAGTAAAAGTAACATCAAATAGCTCATTTTGCTGCTTAGTTAAAACAAACTATCATTTGCATCCTTATATTATCTACTTACAGACATCCAATAATATAATATCTAATGTATGTTCCTGGCTGGTAGGAGGTGTTAAACGTAGTACACAAAGATTCTAGTTAGTTCGTGTGTTTGAGATTCATTATTTTTTTAAAAATAAAGCACAATAAGACTAATTTGGAATATTTAAGCCAAAGTTTCCGATTTAACCACTTAAACCCTTGTTAAAACAGTTGTTTTAAAACAATTTTAACAGGTTGCCAGAGTGTCCATCTGGCAGACATACGGGAGTGATAAAATAGGGAAACTATTATAGCACATTAATTGAAAAGCAGAAGAAAAATTTCAGACTCGACAGAAAAATTTATTCCACACAGTTCTTCAGTTATATGAGCACTACTAGGAAAAATACCAAAGGGAGAAGAATGGGCAAACTTCTATTTCTCTGTAAAAAAAATGAAAAAAAAAGAAAAAAAACCCCAAGAAGGTAACAGTTGCACAAAAAACTGCTCCTGATAGACAAGGTCAGCACTCTAAGATGTTGCTCTGGCCTCTGACCACAACGGAATGACTACACACAGAAACCCAAGGATAACTGCAAGGAGTCTCCAGTTTGGAAAGGAATCTAAATGTGTTGGTTACAGCTTGTTTATAGTTAGCTTTAGTGCTTTAAAAAGCACGTACGTTTTTTATCACTGTATTAATAAAAATGCTTGTACCGTAAGATTTTATGTTACGGAAAAAAAAATAATGTTACACTTTTCTATTTGCCTAGATGTACTTCTAATGTAGAATAGGGTTTTGGAAAATGAAACAAAATACAACAAGGAAGTACTTTTAGAAAGGCTATCTACATGTAGCCAGTTATGGAAACTAAATATGGATATTTTTAACACACAGCATTCTATTTCAAACAAGAAACTTACTAAAAGAAAAACAAAAAACCTGCTTTATTTAGCCAAAACAATAGAATATGTTCTAGTGTAAGCCAAAATACGCTTCCTAAATGTATCACTGCTAAAATGCTGTAATTTAAGCTTCTGAAATACAAGGGTTTTTTTTTTCAAAGCAGCCTGATCAATGACTCTTCATAGTTTTTGTATCATTTTTAGTAGCAACTAATCACTCAAAAAATACATTAACTCCTGGCTAATTTCAAGGGGGACGATAAAGCAGTGTTTAAAAATTGTTTTCTTTTAATACACTGACAAAAAAATAATAAAAACATTATATAAACACTGCATTTTCAGTCATTTTCTAATAGCGAGATTACCTTGTGGGAAGTTTGGGGAGACGGGCTGGTTTGGTGCAAAGGTATTGCTGGATCTCGGAGGAGTCCGTAACTGCTGGACAGCTGGAGCTTGGGCAGCAAGCGGCACAGAGCTGCCGGGCAACACCACCACGTTTGATGGAGTTACAGCCGTGCCCAAGGTGCCTGGATCAGTCACACAGGTGGCTATATAAAGGTTGTTTGAAGTCCCAAAAGCCGTGCTTGTTGCTGGCATCAACTGTATAAATCCCCCTTCCTTGGAAAGATTCGTTGTACCTCCAACTGAAAAAACAGTGCAGTCTTCATTCTGAGTGTTAACTGAGGTGACCACAGGATCCTTAGGTCTAAGCACAAGAAGATTCTGCTCCGCCAAAGCTGAATCCGCATTTTTTTCTGTGTCTTCTGAAGGTAGACATTTAGATAGGCCTGCAGTTTTGGTTGGAGATTTGGCCGGAGAAGACAATATTATAGTCGGCAAATTTTCCTCTGTGATGCTGGAAACAGCATTATTTAACTCCGTGTCTGATGAAATGAATGGATCATCACTGATGATGATCTTGAGGGACATGATATTAGAAGGATCAACATCCACTGGTTGACTACTAGAAGATACATCACCTATACTTTTGGCCTCGGTACCTGACTCGTCTGTTGAGGACGCAGTTTCTGGTAGAGGAGAGTGGCGTATTTCAGGTGCAGTAAGATTTTCAGTGGATACTACAGAAATTTCTGTGCATGCATCATCACCAGAAGAGAAGTATATATTATCAGCATCTACTTTTGTAGAAGATGAAGGTTCTTGCATTTCACCTTGTGTTCTCTCTGAGTTTGACAGTCCTGGAAGCAGGTTAAAATCCTTCTTACAAGACTTATCAAGTGTATGCTGATCGTTTGAAAATGTTTTGTTAGAAGCATTAGCAACTTCAAGCTGCACCTCTGTTTTGTCAGGATCCGAAATCTTCCCTGCAGATCTTGCAGCACAGTCTGACTGTGGACCCTGCTCCTCGTGGTCAGAGGGGTGGCTAGAGCTCTCCTGCAAAGCCCCAGGTACAGCTGCTGTATCCTTTGTTACAGCCTGCTGTTTTCCTGCATTTGCTGATGGGCTAGAGACTGAAGAACTGTTTTTTCTCGGCAGTACACCATGGCCAGGGCTCCTATCAGAAGGGCTTTCAGTAAGTGTTTTTTCAGATAGTGATGTATCTGGTGACAAGTGACATTTATTTCCAGAAAGCGTTTTGTTGTCACTGGCTGTAGTACCCTCTGCCAATGAAACCAAAGAAATCTGCGGACCGCCAGAATGAACGTATTCTAAATTAGGGCTACTTTGGGCACTATGACCGAGTGAGCCTTTTTCAATTTCCATAGCTCTTCCACTTTCAGATACTAAGGCAGGTGACTCTTTTTTATCAAAAGAAACCCCACAGTGTTCATTACATTCACTGCCAGAACTCTGTCTCTTGTTAGGTTCAGACAAACCAGGCAGGGAGTCAAAAGCAATTTCAAGCTCTCCCATGTGCTCAGCGGTAACAGTTTTAAGTACTTCACCCTGCTTCCTCGGCTTACAATTTCCATGCAACTGTTCGTTGACTGTATTTTTCTTAGCCGTATCATCATCATTAATGCTGGTCTTCAAGGCGCATGATGCGTCTCCTAACTGAAAGCCTTTACAGGACAGTGATTCTGTAGAATTGTCACCTGTAAACGAGAGATTCAATTAGCCCCATAACTATTAGAACAGACGATCCTTTTACAGCCTTTTTGAAGCAACTTATTATGTTCAATGGAAAACTGTTTCACGTGGAACTAGGGGTGAATAATGCTACTCATCCTTACTTTCCAGCTAGGTGGGAAGTGTATGAAACATGGTTATATACATTGGGCAATCCAGCCAACCAGTATGTACATAAACAGTAAGTGGCTCAAGTCACTAAACCACACTTCCAGAAGCAGAAGAAACATACTGGGACAAAGACCTCTTGGCTCTCTCATATATTTTCACTAAATACCTGCTACTGACTATTATTAACAACAGAGCAGACTGACTAAACATACCTTTTGTCCAGAGTAAGACTCTTTTTGTACATTAATTAACCAATACGTTACAGAATAGAGAGAAAAGATTAATATGGTTAGATGTAAAATATTATCTTTATGTGTTCCACAATGAATATTGCAAAGTATCTCTGCTTTGCACGAGAAAACAGATTTGCAGATATTCTGGTTTCATTCAGGAGCTTATAAAGCACAACTTGTAAGTACGCCGATGGGCTACTGGTAAATTTAACGGACCGAAGCTTTCTAACAGGCTAGGTATATCTGCATGTTCATGCAAGGTCAGATGGGATAGTACCATTGAAAACAAAGATTTTGAAATGTACAAACTGTCTGAAAATATTTTCATAATGAAAAAGTGAACAGACTAGAAGAGATCTTAAAGAAAAACACCTACATCTACTCGTTTCTTCTGTTCCTAAAGAACTTCCAAGTGTTTCCAGGTTATCCTCATCCACCAGGATTGCGTTTTCCACCCCACTCTGACCAGAAATACCAGTAGGTAAGTTCTTGTTTACCTTGCTCTTTCCTATTTTCAAAATAAAGCATGAAGAATGATTAAATATTTAGAATAAATTCTAAAAACAAATGGGATTATTACATACACAAACAAATGTGGTGATTACATTTGAAGTTAAGCATGGAGACTTCACATTTAAGAAATGCCACCCTAAACTCAAAAAACTATTTGTCTATATTCGTTATAAATAAAGAAATAAAATATAAGGACTTCTTAATGCTATGTGAGGATATCCCTGATCAGACAAAAAGAAAAATTTTACAACAGCATAGAAAACCAAATACGAATCATCATCCTTTAGAAGTCTAGAATAACAGCAATAAATCCATCACTGAGCCAGCACAAAACCAGAATTTCAGCCACAAGAAAGTGCTGCACTTCATAGTGATGTATAAATGTATATAAAAATCTAATTCTGAACTGAGGGACACAGATGCCCTTCAGTCCACTTCTCTTGCAAAACAGACCAGCTGAATTACCAGCTTCTTCAAGCAACACTTAGGAAAACTCATCATTCACGATGCTTTATAGTCATGGTACAATTGAGTATAATACACCTTACCGTAATCAAACAAGTCAAAGAGCGCCTGAAAAGCTGGATCGGATTCTGTCTGTTCTAGAATGTCCTGTATAGCCTCTTCTGACATATGAATTTCACCCTGAGATAAGACAAGATATACAGAACTGTTAGACAGTTACTTTGATAACTTACACAAAAAGCAGTCAAGAATTGTTTTATTTTCAGATTGTTTTCGGTTCTACTACTTCTGCTCAGCACAGAAACATAAAGACTAATGCTGGAAACATTTCTGCCATGAATTTAACGTCTGTTAAAAAATACTAATGAATAAATTTTAAGAAGTAAACCCCCCCCAAAACCCAAACATCTTTGTCAGACATGAGACCCTGCACATGAATACTGGCGTACTCACACAGTGACCAGCATTGTTTAAGAAGGACTAAATCTCAGGCTACACTGGAAGCTTACACAGAGGGTATGAACGCCATGAGCCTGCAGTAGCCAACCACTGGTAAAAAATAGCCCCAGATTAACCCTAATTTATTCGTTTTGCACATATCTAGAAGACAATGCTGACCAAGGGGAAGTTTTACTTTCTTTACCCATTACATGTTCTAGAATATAAATTCCTAATGGTTGGACTTGATGATCTTGAAGGTCTCTTCCAATCAGAATGATTCTATGATTCCAACTACTGCTCTGCGGAAGGCAGTTGGAAGGCACAGCTACAAAGGACACTGCTCTAAGGTTCCTGTTTCAAGTTGACTTGTTTGGTAGTAGTCCAGGAGGAAAATGAGTGGGGCACTCAGGACATATTCAAGTGTTCAGATACTAAGTTTCTCCTGGCTTCCTGAAAATTCTCCAGGCACTCTATAACTTTTGCTGGAAAGAGTGGTAGCAGGGTGGATATCCCATGTGATATGCTTGACTAGTTTGTCTCAGCTACTCTAAAACTAAACTAAGAAGCTCCTTTAATTTTGTTCTGCTCAGAAAAATGGAATATAGCTTTTCAGCTACTTTGACAAAAATTGACCTAAAAATGACCAAAGTGACAGAAGAATATCTTTTAAAAAACAGACACCTCTATGTCAAACAGGCAACTGCCTTTACTCTCCTCCCCTTTTCATGAGGGCCGTGAAGATTGTACTTCCCTCATTAAGAGCTCTTTGCAACTCTGCGATTGTCAGCTTGAGGGTTGTAGGAGAATGAAGGGAGAACACTAGAAATTTAGTTCGTAGATTACATTTCCTCCAAAAGCAAGAAAATATTAAATCTGAAGAAAAAGAATCCTCATTTAGGTTCCAAAGATGATCTCTCTTGCTATACTAGACAATTCATGTTTATCTTAGAGCAAATCAGAAGATCAGATCAGACTAAACATGCCTGGAGAGCACAAGATACCTTCAGTTCCTTTTTCTTTTCCAAGGCTATTGCTCGGATCCCCAGTCAGAAGCTGGTACCCAACTACTGGTACCAAAGATCCAGCAATAAGCAGGCAGCTGGTGACTGTGGGACAGTGGACTTAGATCTCAGTCTGCAGGTAACATTAACAGCTAACCACTGCCAGAAGCAGTCCTACTCCCTCCCCTTGGCCGTTGACCCTGCTGCATGCTGACGCTGCCTTGCACAGGCACTGGGAATGATTCAGAGAGCTAAGCTGGCTCAAAACTAACCCCAGCAAAATACTAGTGTTCTGTCAGCTCAGCTCCTCGAACCCGCCCACCACCACAGGACAAGGTAAGAGTTAATGCCCGTGCAAGGGAAGCTGTGGAACTGCCCCTGGGCAGAAGCTAGCCACTAAAAAGGCTTAGCTGTAATGTAAAACAAATTAAAACAAAAGAAGAGAGAGAAGAGAGCAATCTCAGATATCAGACAGTAGACAGAAGTTCACCATAGTTGCCACAACTGACAATTCTTGTGTTTCTGGTCAGACCTACCTGAAGTCCAAGGATTTCATCAATTGAAGTCTCCTGCTCCGTGGGACCACTGTCTGTCTGTTTAGGGGCCTGAGTGACGCTGCCATCACTGGAACACATTGGCCATTAGTTCAGAACTCAAAAATAAATCAAAGAAGAACACATATGAAGTTTAGCAGTTCTTTTTATTACCTGCCCAGGATTTTGTTAATGTTCTCAGCAAGCTTCTCCTGAAGAGATTTGTTGCTCAAGATTTTTTCTCTGGCATTTTCAATAACCAGTTGCTGGAAAACAGTTTAAAGTTGTCAGGTTTCTATTTTTATCATCATTAGAAAAGGAGCATGAATTTCCAACTTAGTGCGCGATTTTAAAATAAATCAATAAACAAATAATAATCAATTCAACACAGAGAACTCTTTATAACAGACAGACAGGCAACCTGTGCCTGCATGACACCGCTATGAAAATCATCCCACAACATTCCTACACATCTGCCCTCCTGAAGTACAGCAAGGCTTATTGTGCTTTCAGGTTTCCATGCTCTAAAAAATTCCTGTATTCTGACAGCTTATTCTGATATCTTAGCAAAACCAATAAATAAAAAACAAAACAAACTTTTACAAAGCCATGCCATCCTCACTAGTGTACTATACAGAAAAGCTAGTTCAAATACAAAAAAATGCATTTATAAAGTTATTTTCTGTAATACTCAAGACAAACACCAGGTAAAAGATTAGTTCTCCTTAGTTTGACAGTTTCTCGAATGTAAATACCTTTGGTAAGTATATACTCACTGGGAAGTTACCATCTATGAATTCTTCAAGTGGCTCACTTTCCTTTTCTGTTACTACTTCACCAGGGTCTTGAGAACTTCTAGCGGCTGAAAGAGGTCCAGATGTTGAAATGCTTTTCCTCTTCTGAGATTCACTGAAACACGCCAGGAAATTTATGATGTATTTTGTGAGAACATAGCAAACGATAGAGCTAATAGTCAGTAAAACAAGTGCTTCTCTTCCTCCTTAGCAAATGAAAGATTGTAGTCAGCAGAAAATTAACTACATACTGGAAATACAATAAACACGGATACCCGTTTCATTATGTTGTATGCATGTATTGCGTCTGACTCCACAGAAGTTACAAACAAATACGCAGACTGGCCAAACAGCACAATGGCAAATTGAATTCCACAGCCACTATTCTGCATTTTTTTTTCCTCTTCCAGTACACGTTACTTTAACTGGTAGTACAGGCTGTAATTAACTGCCACTCAAGAAAAGATTTGGGCATCACCACTGGAAAAAAAGATCTCTCAAGGAGCAGCTGTTGTCAAAGACGCAAACAAATGTTAGATTGCGTAAGAATTTAGATGACGAATAGGAAATGCAATACTTTTATATGAAATCATTGCACAGGCTATTCTGAAACCACCCCTCAGCAGTGGCACTAAAATCACTTACACTCAAAAAAGTCATGCAGACTTGGAAAAGGTATAAACGAGGAAGGATCTGGAAAAATGATAAGCAAACACTGATTGGGATTTAGTCAGGGATAAAGACAACAAATGGAACACAGAGACAAGTCAACTCATTAAAAACAAAAGGACATTGGAATCAAAGAATAAAAAATGCAGAATATAAGCACAGTTTTTCACACTGAGAATATGAAAATTTCTGCTGACAAAATTTAATGAAGCCAATATTTCTAAGTTAAAAACAGAAAAAAAGCAAACTGAGATCAATATTGAGAATTTTCATAATTGATAAGGATTTTTTTTTTTAAGGAACACTAAACCTCAGGCTCCAAGATTATTTGCCTGTTTCTAATACTGGAATAATGTAAAGACCAGCTATACACAATAAAGAAGCACAAGTAGCCTCTTATCAGTCAACTCTTATCAATGTTGAGTTCTTTGACTTTCTTTTCCTTTCTGAAACATCACACCCTGGCCACTCTCAGTAGTGGATCTTAAATGTGAAACACTTTACCATCTAAGAAAATCTACACTAGAGGTTAGAACACTACATAATCTCTAAACAATCTTAAAACAAACAAACAAACCAACCCGTAAAAACCACAAAACAAAACCACCACAAAAATCCTCTTATGTTTACCTTTTTCTTCTTCCTGGAGAAAGCAAGTTTGAATGAAGCTTTCGTTCTTGTGATGCTGGAACTTGAATGTGTATGAAATCTCCTGCTTTATAAAGGAAAAAAAAAAAAACCAAACCAAAATCATTATGCCAGTACGTTTTCCAGTGACATTGTGAAAGCACTACGGGAATCTGCATGTTACTTATTATGTTCCTGTCAGTTCCTGGGAATCCATAGAAAATAATTTGGTATTATTACGGGAATGATAACCACTACTTTTAAATATCCTGAGAAAAACAATCCATGATGTGGATCATCCCCTATCTGCTAAAACAAGTGTTTTGGGTGAGGCTGAGGACAGACTAATGACAAATCAACGCACTTCTGATCTCTGAACTCACTTTAGCAAGCAAGTATGCAAGAGACATTTCTCCTTTGGGCACTCGTTTTATTTTCATCACCTGAACCAGTCTGGAGAGCTAGAGGAACAACGCATGAATTATTTTGGTGGAAGATGATTAGCCCTGATTTTACAAAATTTCTATCTATATCCATAGATTTTTTTCCCAGAGAAAAAAGGGTTTTTAAAAGTGTGCAACTTACTGCTCATCTTGTTTTCTTGGGTTTGTGACTGGTGCACAAACAACGTATTCAGTCTTGTCTGTGACACGCTTTGATTTATTGTTGGCCTGTGAATAACCTGAGGAGTTACAACAGAAGAGGAATTCTGTGGCGCCGACTGATGAGCTACTGACAACAACCCTGAGTTTGCCGGAGCTGACTGCTGAAGCATTCTCTGTCTTTTCATTTCTACAATTCCACTCCTTGTACGTGCTGGAGATAATAAAGACAAAATGAAAACATATGATGAAGGAATTTTAAAAGGTTGCCAATTTTCCAAGACCTAATCAAGAATGCTCCATTAAAACTTCTTCGTGCTTCAACAACTAAGTAATGAAACTCCAAAGGCAAGCAACACCCACCTTTGTCTTCTCTGTTACAGTTTTAAGACAAAATAATTCAAGAAGTACAGCCAACTTTCATAAACATGCTTCAATACTAACAGGAATAAATCATATCAAAAAGATATTTCATTACATAATATACCACTCGTATAATTTAGCTTAACTGAAATAGCTAAACCAATGCAAGTTCGTATTTCTTTATTTCAGCCTACATTTGGCAAATTTAAACAACAGAACACTACCCAACCCAGTCAATCCCAGATTCAATAACAATCACTACCTAGATTTCTCATTCTCTTTTCTCACATAGGTTACTCAGTAGAAGCGCTACAGAAAGAAAAACTTACTTTTAAGTAAAATGATCTTTCTTTTTTGAGAGTTCATTTGGCGGTTTTTGTAATGAAAGAAACAATTCTAGATAGAATAAGTATCTTTTCATATTTTTCTTAGATATGTTTGTATGCATAAGAAATAGTTAAAGGCTATAATACATTTCTATATTACCCTTCTATAGTACTGAAACTGCATCATAATTAGACTAGCTATGTTTTTAGTTCCTCTATCAACCACAAATTAAGTGGGTGGTTGATCATTGGAACAGGTTGCCCAGAGAGGTGGTGGAAGCCCCATCCCTGGAGTCATTCAAGGTCAGGCTTGATGGGGCTCCGAGCAACCTGCCCTAGTTAAAGATGCCCCTGCTTACTGTAGGGGGGTTGGACTAGATGACCTTTAGAGGTCCCTTCC
>JAVSBS010003442.1:0-20436 GCA_033124195.1 Coracias cyanogaster | reverse complement strand
CTTGAAGTACAACCATTTGCTTTTGTCATATTTCTTGTGCAAGGATAACATCTTTTAGATTAATCTCTGTGGAACTGCGTGGAAGATGCTGTTTCTTATTTTACATTTTACCATCTCTCCTAGAGAACATAATGCTATTACCCATATGTCATCTGCTTATTGTTCTGGAATAATGCAGACCAGAGGACTGACTCCCCACTGTGGCACTTCATATTCATGCTGCTGTAATATTGTGTTACATCAGTTGAAAACTGGAGTAATATAGTGGTGAATGAAACGATCCATACGTTACTGCAGCTTTCAGCACATCTTTTCTATCAGTAAAGAGAAGCCAAGTCACAGATGTTATAATTAATAATCATAGTACCATGTTAGTGTCATCTTAACATAATAAAAGTGAACCTATAAATTGTATTCAGCATTTTTACAGCATCTACAATAGCTGCTTTTTACAGCAGAAGGGTACAGCTCTGACAGTAACTCTTCTTGAACTGCATTCCTAAAGAAAAATTTCAATTTACTGTTTGTTTTCTTTAAGATTGTTTATGAAGTGGCATAGTTAATTTTTTCTGTACATCATTTTAGGTTGATCCTTTACAGAGTTAGATTACTCTTTTTTTTTTTAACTTACATTCTGCAGTCTTCCTCAGCTTTCAAATCTGTTTGTTGTGGTTTAACCACAGCCAGTAACTAAACCTCCCATAGCCATGGGATGGGAGAGAGAACCAAAGGGAGAAGTGAGAAAACTCACACATACCCAGTATAGGTGTTGGTGAAATGTATCACTGCCAGTGTTTACTGCAGTGCTTGGTGATGCTTCTGGCTTTTTCTCTTGGCTGAAAAAGCATGGGCACTTTTCAAATTGAACACAGGCTTAGTCTTTCTCTGAATCAGGGTAAGATACTAGCAAGGGTAGATGCAGCTATGAAACATTGTTATTTCTAGAACCTTTAAAAGCATGTTTAATTTTGAGAGAAAACCCTTCCAATTTAGATTCAACTCTTCCCACTGTTGTTCCCACTCATAGGAACAAATCCTGCTGAGATGCTCCAGCTCATATCCTAATAAAAATCAGAAATGAAATGACAAGTTGGGATATGACAAGGGATGGAGATGTTCTATCAGCTTATTTCAAAAATTCAAATAAAATTTGATTCAACCTCCCTTTGGATCATGGCAAGTGGTAAGCACAGCTAACAGCTGGACTCCATGATCTTACAGGTCTTTTCCAAATGAAATGATTCTATGATTCTATATTCCCAAACTCGTTTGGCTTTTGAGGAGCCCAGACATACATGCATACTGGAGGAAAAACACCTTTTCAGAAGCTTTATGTACATTACAATTATTTTTTTTTGCCCACAGATGGTCTATTTCCTACTCAGCACAAAAAGAACGTGTTTTCCTAAACAAAAGCTGTAATTTACCTGATGTCATCTACCCTCCTAAAGCAGAGCAGTAAAGTGCATCCAGGAGAAGCAAGGAGCAATGTGTAGCCATATCATTGGTCCTGCCTAGCCTTGTAACGAGGCAGCAACCCCCAAGAGATGTCTGGAAAGTTTAAGGCTACAACTACCTTCTTGTGAGGATTGGCCTGGTCTCTCCCAGGCTACAGTCCTCTTTTGATTGGGAATTTATTGGGTCATAGCAGAGATTTCTGATTAGTAACTATTGATTTTTTTTTCTTTTCTTCCCATGAATGTCTGATTGATTGCTCTTGAATTCATGTAAGCTTCCTGCATCAGCAGCAGCCTGGGATGGTATGTTCAGTGGCTTAAGTACCTCTCATTTTTCAGCCTGTCATGTAATAATTTCATCTGGAGACCCTTAATTCTTGAACTGTGTAAACAGTGAACCATTGTGCCTAGAGATATTCCTCATCAGGTATTGTGGGCCATTTAGTTTGCCTGTTCCTTATCCCAGTGATCCTTGTTCTTAATCTTTGTCCCCGTATTAATTTTACTATATTGAACAACCAGCTAAACTTGCAATGCCACTATGGACATACATGGAATATTCTGAGTTTGTCCAGGGTTTTTTACAAGGTATTTTAAAATTCCTTTGTCTATTATTCAGATCCAGAAACACACATTGGTAAAATGCAATGCACTTTTTTTTAAACTCTTTTGACAGTAAGGTCCTTAAAAAAACTGTTCTGTTCTGGAGGGCACCTTTGCAGATTCAGTTCTGCAGTCAAGTTCATTGATAGAGTAATCCTAGGACTGTGAAAACTTGGCATCTGCCTTGATCCAC
The DNA here is from genome assembly GCA_033124195.1 of Coracias cyanogaster. Lineage (NCBI taxonomy): Eukaryota > Metazoa > Chordata > Aves > Coraciiformes > Coraciidae > Coracias > Coracias cyanogaster. The sequence continues at coordinate 18,183 of JAVSBS010003442.1, read as the reverse complement.
CAATATTTTTCAGGTATCACATCGATTGGTTTTACAGTCTGTTATAAGGGAAGCTTAAGTTGAGCTTTTCACAGACTCAGAAATGCTTATGGTGAATATCCCCAATCACTTTTCGAGAGCATCCTATCAAGTTGAGATGATAGAGATGAGATTAACCTATTATGGATGTCATTTTTCTAAAACACCAACATTTTCATTTGTCAGTTATTGCTGGCAAGAAGCAGGTTTGACCTTTAAGACAGGAATATGTAAGATGTTGTCAAAATGGATCAGAAACTCAAATAAAATAGAAGTGATACAGCATTACTAAAGTATAGTTTTCTGTAGAGTGAGAGTTCACTGCTCCTCATGGTCCCCCAGAAGACCCCTTTCTCCTAGAAACATCAGTGACAAACACCAGCAAATACCTGCTTTATTTAAGTACTGAAATCAGTGCGAGTCAAAACTTACTTCTGCTCATCTTCTTAAAAGACATGGAAAAACTCTGCTTGCTACAGATATTGGAAAGTTAAATATACCCTCAGGTTTCTGTGGAAATAATCCGTTTCTCCTTGAATTTCTTTGGCCAGATTGAGTTTCTCTTTTTTATGCTGCATACAGCACTCATTATTACCTCATCGTGTGGCACTTGATAAATGCATGCTTTTTAAAATTGTCCTACAGAACATTTCTAGGAAAAAATCTGTAAGAGATTGAAATATCAGTGATGAGCTTTTATTTCATACCATCACCTGTCACGATCAAATGGAACAATATAAGGCCTGGCATTATCTGAGTAATTGCATCTATCTTCTGAATTTGCTGAATGATCACTTACTGTTTCCTACTTCAGATAGGAAGCTGATGAAGCTCATGCAAAACTGGTTCAAAATCATGCTGGAATTCAATGACAAATCTGAAAATTGAGCAGCTGTCTGGCAAGCACCAATCATATGCCTTATCAGCGAGGTCCTCATCTAATCAAACAGTGCTCCAAAGACAATCCGCTACCCAGGAATGAAATATGAGCCCCAAGCCTGGAGAGGGTGAACCCTCAGCTCAGGTCTAGTTATTTATTCTTGTAATTGAATGCAAAAGACTTGGGGATTGATTTTCACCTGTCCCCAAATTCATAGCTCCTGTGAAGGTCTGAGCTACTGACAAATAATTTCAACTTCTGCTATTGATTGTTTCCTTGGTGAACATCATACTGCAAGACTACATAACCGCTCCCCATTTCTCTGTCTCCCACTGCTCTTATGCTGTGCCGAGCACGGAAGATGCAGGACATAGTTTTCTGAGCAGGAAATGTCCATCAAGTAGAGGATTTATCTTCATTCCCAATGTATCTCAGTGGCAAGGAGAAGATAATCACTGCAGCACTACCGCACTTATTCAGAGACAGGCAACTTTTGCCTGTTTGAATGGCTTCAGTCACATCACCACTCATATTGGCAGTCAAAATTCGATCTCAGAGTTCACAATAATAGCTGGAAGAATAACCTGCCCATTTCATATTTACCTGGATTCCTCCCATGAACCACTGCAACAGCAGTACCTTAGGTCCGTGATTTTCCATTCTGTGATAATTGCTGCTTTTGAAAAAATAATTAACAATATAGTGCACCTAGGAAACATTTATTTTGCAGGACGTTGTAGCACAAAAGAAAAATTTTTACCCAGCTGTCACTAAAGTTAAAGGGCAAATTATAATTAACATGAAGGAAAAACTTGCATTAGGGTTTTATAAAGGCAAAAGTCTCAAAGCTTCACCCTGGAAAACTTTGCCTTCCTTTATACCATTTCTTGTGACTGCTATAGCCATCCTCTACAAGCACATCCCTTCCCAACGCCCGCTAGAGAAGTTAAATGAAATATATAGTGCCGTTGGACTAGAGCAGGCCCAGATGCCGGGCTGCCCGTCGGCGGCACGGGAAGGCTGCCAGGCCATCTGCCTGACGCCTGTCCCGGGGAGGGCTCTGCGGCTTGTCCTCTGGCTCGCTCTGTGAATGTCTCCTGCTACCAGGCGGGCCCACCGCCAGTGCCTGACATTGTCCTGCCCCTCAAATGTCAGCACAAGGTAGGCTGGAAATGAGGCACAGGAACTGCCCACGCCATGTTAGGTTAATACTCCGGGATTTCAGGATGCAATGCAAGGACTTTTGTTTGCACTCATTTGCCTTTTGAATATAGCTAACGCTCATACAGGTATATGAGGGAATGAGCGTGCGTGCTGCTGAAATCTTCAGCTCCCAACCTGTGTTCCCAGCTGTCACCATGTGCCGTGCTTTCTGGTGCTTTCAGTTGGAAGAGCACAAAAAGCAGCATGTGCTCATGTTCGGTGCCCAGAACTTTACCTATGCTCAATCTACCAAGACTCTATGGGTATTTTGCCACCAGTGTCTGCCCAGCCATGCCCATAACAAAACCAGACAGAGTCCGACCATAGCTACTTACAAGTTAAAACTCAAGAGCATCATGATTTGTTTTGGTTTTTTATAGACTAAAGCATATTCTGATTTTTATTAAAATATAAGCCCTAAGGCTGCCACACTCCTTTCATTAATCAGTCAAAAAATATATACATTTATGACTGCAGCTTTCAAAATAAGCTTTCTTCTTCAAATTATTTCTTCAGATTTCCCACAAAAACCTTTGACATCATAATTCTAATTATCTTACTGAGAATTTAGCTTTACTTTTCCAAATAAAAACTATCCGTTTCAGTAGCACACGTTCAGTTTTTTATTTTTTTCTTTCCCTTGCTTCATAACTTGCCTCTTTGCTTTTTTCTTCTCGATTTTATATTTCAGATTTTTAAGCTGAAGGAAAATCCTTCTCTCTGAAGAAGATTTTCTCATCAAGTGAGCCATATATATTTTTTAATAAGGCTGTCAAGCCCAGTCTGATGGAACAAATACCTTAAGACATCTTCTGTACATAATTGTCTTTTAAAAAATATTAAAGCTCGAAAAGTTGAATTGTTTGCCGGTTTAACTGAACTGAACTAATAAGAGATATTGTGATAAGATAAAATGATGACTTGGGTCTCCATGTAGTATACAGTCAATTTTACAGGGTTTCTTCAGTAGCCCATGTCCTTAGTGGTCATTGCCTCTGAATTTTTGCTACGTCAGAACAGCTTTACTATAAGTTAATTGGTCTGAAAACCTTGTCATACTTTACAGAAGATTTTATTTATTTCTCCATTATGAAATGCAAGTTTTGGATTACTTGGGGTTTTTTTTAATAACACCTGTGCAGGGCTTCCAGTGCTCCTGCTGGATATATTCTCAGCTGGTACCTTCTTCATCCCTTTACTTGCAGTTCCCATGTCTAAACAATTCACAGTTCACTTGGTAAAAATTTGTTTTCCCTAATGAAAAAAAAGTGTGCACAACCAATTTTTCCTATTACAGCATAAATCTTACATGCAGACAGAAATGAGGAGGAGAGACTGCAGCCTGTGTACCTTAGAGCAACTACCCTTGGGCTGCCCAGACACACTCCCCACCAGCTTCTGTTTCACCCATTTTTGTGACTAGAGGGGGTTTCTTGACATATCAGGCCCTTACCGTTATATCTACAGGAATACTGTCTTTCATCTGAAAGGGTATTTTTCAACTTCTTTTCAAAACAAGTTAGGCCTCCTATCAAGGTCCAGCCACTTCACATTGCATGTGATTCTGTAGTTTCTTCAACTAAGAGGACTGAAAATGAGGGAAAATGAAGAAGAGTGCGGGCATGGTGTAGTCTTACAGTCCTGCCATAGCTCTGGATAGGTGCAAACTATGCAATTTTTAACTTTACCTACTTTTTTTTTTTTTTTTCGGAAAAATACACAAGTATGCCCTTACTAAGTCTTGCTGGGCTAAATTTTCTTCACTGTATAGAATTTAGTATATATTTGTGTTCAGCAATTTAATGTATAAAACATGTACACCTTAAAAATATTTAACAAAATGTTGCACTTGCTTTGATCTATTAACTGGCATTGAATGAGGAGACACTTGGGAGAATTCAAATGCAAATAAACATTGTTTTTACCATTGAATAAGCCTTCATTTTTTTAGCCAGATATTAAAATTTTTAGTTAGTGTTGTGGAATCTGTCCTTTAACAGTCACTTTTTACTTTAGTATAGTATAGTATAGCGGTAGGAAGCGGAGCTTCAGTTCAAACTGTTTATGCTTGTTTCTGTTGACCCTGTATTTACACCAAGTAAATATGATGCTAGGTTTACATATAAATTAATGTAACATAAAGCTAACCATTATTTTTTCAGAAAGAGTCCCCTACAACAACATAAAATTTCTTCTCAAGCTAAAGGAAGTTTATTTCACTTCTGGTAATTTTATTGTGTGTGTGCTCAGTGGAAATACTGAACTGCGAAAAGGCTCATTTTAGCAGGGATAACAACTCACAAAAGTTATTCTGAGGAATGGGGTGGAATGAATCATATTCCTACGTGTGTGTGTTGGATGGCAAAAATCAATGCTTTCTCTTAGCAAAGACACTCTCGGGGATAGAGAAATCAGAGCTGCGAAAAACCTAACAAATTTTGCCTGGCAGATTTTCCAGGCAAACTACACTGCTGGTGCTCTGGGAGTACGCTGAGGATGTCAGTCCCTGCGCTGGTAGGAGCAGCCCATTTCACAGTGGCTCCTTTGGGATCCCCAGGGATGCCGATAACCCCACCACACTCCCCCACCGCGATGCCCTGACCGGGCTGGGAAGGGTTGGGATGGCAGAGAGCAGGAGTCTGGAGGAGGATGCAGTGTGCATGCAGCAGAAACAGGCAGACACTATCAAACGCAAACCTGAAAATGGAGTAAAAACTAACAAAACAAAATGTGGAGGGAAAGGAAAAAGAAGCATGGTGCTCCAGGGTGAAAAAAGAAGGCTCGCTTCTGTCCCCATTCTATTCAGATCTTGTCCCCGCGGCCCAGTTCAGCACTGTTACCTGTTTGATGCCAATGCTGTTGCAGGTATTTGCTGGAGTCTCTCCACCATTAAGCTGGTGTAATAGTGTGCAGGCTTGGGAAGCCCAGTTATGGGCGGTGTTTTTAATGGCTGTCTTTTAAAACATCGCTAACTCACTGAACCTTTAACAATAGTCTGTTAAACAATAAACATGCCAGGGGTGGTGTCTAGTCCTGCAGGCCTACACCACAAAATGTGACCATTGCGTCTGCATGCCCAGCCTTCAGTGGCCCCAGAGGAACAGCTGAGAATTCATATTTCTGTTCAGAGAACAAGAGAAGCAGTCTTTTCTTGCCCACCATCACCGGCAATTATACCCCCTCCTCTCTGTTTGTCAGCTCAAATAATGGCACTGCTGCAGCTCAGAAAGAGCAGAAAAGATGATGAAAGATGCACCACTAATGTAGTGCAAACAGCTCCTGAACTACCTCTCTTCCTTGTTAGTAAAAATTACATGATCTAAACGTCAGTGCCTAATGCAGCCCCATCTGACTACAGGGATTGTGGCCCATACAGCAAAAATAGAGGGAAATTGTTGCAGCACTATGGCTGCTAGGCTAATATGAGCAGGAAGAAAATAACCCAGTGAAATTGGAAAATGATGTATCTAACAAGTGGTTAGATAGCAATCATTATTTTAGGCCAATATCTGAATTAGTCTCTTCCTGTTTTGGGTCACTAATTACCCGAGTCAATCTGTTGATCTGAGTGGGATGGTTTCCACGAAGTCTGGCTGGTCAGTGTGAGGGAGGAGTGTGCAAACCATAGACAAACAAAAGGATTGCTCCCATCAGCAGCTTGTTAAGGTGTGTGTGTGTGGGGGGGGGGATTTGCACAGGCAATGCACTGCAGAATAAGGCTGAAGGCAGCAGATAACCACCCAGCTTGTATCCAGTGAAGCTCTTCTGTTTTCTGTACTGTGGACCAGGAAGAAAGACTGCTTTATATTAAAATGAAAAAAAAAAATAAAAAGAAGAAAAAAAAGCAGCAACCTAAGGACAGGGAGTTGCTATCAACACAAAAACTCACACTTCTACAGGCAAACTTGCCTTGCTTTCATTCTTCAAAACAAAAGGGCAAGCCTCTGTTTGCTTCATCCTCATCAGAAGTGCTAACCCTTGTTCTGCTAAACAGGATCAAGCCAGTATTGATTCTACCCTGAGAAAAACATAGCTGAAAATTAGATGGTTTACACACACCCCAAAATATATAGCAATGATGAAGTTGGAATAACAAGGCTGAGCCTTAAGCTAGATTTGATCCATCAGGTTTTATAAGCTCAGCAGGGTTGGACCTCTTCATTATTTGGATGGAAGACTTCACAAAAAGCCTCAGGAGTTGAAGGAGCGATGAAGGTACTTCTGCTCCTGACCAACACACCAGCATGCCATTCAGTGCCTGGGTGCGCTTTGTTGCTGGAGATGAGTTTCAGAGGGGCTTGAACACTTATGGCCATTACCAATCTCACAGCAGGAGCATCCCTGCATCTCAGCAATGCTCAGAGCCTACATTTTGAAGAAGATTCCTGGAATTAAACAACCTGGTGAGGACAGGGACCAAGCTGTGTGGGGCTGGGCCTGTCCCTGCCTATACTTTGTCACTCCAAGCTCTGGCTCTCATGAAGACCAGATGGTCACTGCTCAAATGGATGGAAGCAGCGATGGCCCCATCTGTGACCGGGTCCCTCTGCTACTCGGCTACTGGTAAGAGTTCAGCCTCCACCAAAAGCCAATTTGATGTCAGCCAACCCTCGTCTCTAGGGCTACATATACCTTTGTTTTAAAAATGGTAAAGCTGGAAGACAAGAACTGTATGCAGCGCTCATGATACGGGAGCATCATTTATCAGCACCAGTTTTGTCTATTTTATCACTCTTTCTGCTTCCTTCAAGCAGGTGAGGAGAGTTCAAGCAGTTTAAACGCTTCTACTCATGTCTCTAAAATACTTACTGCCACTGAAGTCTAAAAGCATGTATTTTAGATGAGATCCCACATTACACTTCTTTCTCCTTACTAGAGGAATCATTAGGAGACCAACTGATGAGTGAACTTACATCGTTTATATCTTTTGTACACAAAGCCTAGATGCTGGATTGCAGTAAGGCACCTGCAAGCGTGCCACACTCGCTGCAGGCACTAATGCTGTTTAGCTGCTCTTTGCAGGCTGCGTCGTCCTCGAGGTGACTCTCACAGGTACCTCTATGCATAAATATTACACTAACCACCATACCTCGAGATGCACATAATGCGTTGCTTAGTTAAAGCAGCAGCATGAGGCAAAGCGTTACACAAGTTACTGACACCGAACGAGACTCGGGGCTCTTACCAGCACTGAGAGTGCTTACCTGGGGTGGCCTCTCTGACGGGGAGCATCACTCAAATTCTTGCAGAAGAGGGCTTAGGTGCTTACCCCAGAACCTGGAATGTCTTTCTTCACAAAATACATCAGCCATAGAGGCTTTCTGTGTTCTTGTGGTGTGATTCAATATTTGAAGAAAAAGCCTTGATGCTGCTCACAAGGAGGCCAATGAATACTTTGCCACTGGATTAAGACAAGATAGAGAGCTATTTCTTGTGCTTTTCTCTAAAGAGTAAATAAAACCAATGCTTTTAATGAAATACACATAATCCCTTTTCAGAGCTCTTACAGTGTGCTATTAGACACTCCGCCATGGATCACTCACTGTGCAAGCTATTCAGGAAGGGTCTGCGGTGCTTTGTGTCCCTGTTTGCTCTCCAAAACTCTCAGCCCAAGGCTGTACATGTCTCAGCGCCCCTCCACTTGCCAGTCCGGGGCCATGTCAGGCTTTGGAGGGTATTGCCGGCTGGCAAAAAAAGAAAAAAAAAAAAAAGGACTTCATTCTGTTGCTAATTGCAGCTTGACCCACCCCCCCACACACACACAGTGTCCCTGTTAGAAAAGCTCAGTCTTTGCAAATGCATCCCTCACTAACCTTGCAGAGCAATTGCAGCAAATCCAAGCAGCTTTGAACTCTGAAGTCATCATAATCCACAGTCATAATTAAGTGAAACAAATAAATGAAGCTGGATTAAGTGATGATCTTTGACCTTGTGCCAAAGAAAAATGTGCAAAAGGAATCAGAAATGAGTCCATCTTCTCAAGAAAATAGGGATCATGTTAACTTACATTTCATGTGGTTTTGTGCTTCAGCAATTATTATTAGTTTTTCATTTACCGTCTCGTTGATGAGCACCTCAGAACTGCACATGAAATTTCCACCATGATGTCCATAGTGCAACTTACTATTTATCCCCTGCTCAGGACTCCTCTGGATCCACTGAGAGGCTGGGCAGGAAGGAGGCGGCCCTGGAGTTTCCTAAGGACTTCGTTGGAGCACCTTATTGGATACGTACGGCATTAAGGTATTGCTGCAGTTAGGGTCAGACATGAAAAACCCCAGAGAGTTCTTCAGTAATCATAACGTCATAATAAACAAACAAGTCTCCTGGAAGTACAGAAAGAGATAGATCTTAAATATATCAAAAGCATCTCATCTTCACCCAGAACAGCAGATTTGGCGTGTCCAGAACAAATATTTTTATTTTATGTTGAATTACAAAAAAAAAGTTGCCCAATAAATCTTTGTCTTCACAAATATCCTTTCCCCCACATCCCTTGCTTCATTATTTGAAAATATAATCACTTCAGAATTAAATGCTTAATATGAAGACAGGGGAAGGCAAGATGCTCATGGAGGCAAATAGTTTTTAGAACTATAGCCAAACTCATGCCTGCAAAATCAACCTGAATGCATCAAGAATATCTGAAGATTAGAACTTTTATACTTCATTATTGATTCTTAAATGAGGACTGAACAATAAGAGCTAAAGGGAGAAAAGCTGGTAAAATGATTGCATTCTTGTCAAACCACAAAGGTAAACTTTTTCTGTCTGCCTTTTCTGCAGATATAGAAGTTAAAAGATGTTTATCTAAATTCATATGTGAAGTTTATTAGGGGAAATGTATTAGGTGGGAATTTAGCTAGAGATATTTTACTTGTTAAGATTTCAGCCCCTACTACAGCTCTTTCTTACTGTAATGCTAAATTTACTGTGATACCTCAGAGCTTCAATAGATTTTTAAAATCTGGGAAGTCTTCTTAACACAAAGTTTAGTACAAGCAGTTTAGTACAAGAGATTATCTGCACTCTTTGCAAGATCTCTCATCAAATTCGCTGTTATAATAGGAAGCCAGCACAGCTAACTAGCACTCCTCTATAATAAGAAAATCACAATAATAAAATAACCAGGCAGTGAATCATGCAGTCATAGTTGTAAGTACACAAAGTTCATCTCAATTTCTTCTGAACCTTTTTGTGCCACTGGCACACTATTATCTTTAGAATACTTATTGAGTGTTGCAAGGAAAATGATGAAAAGTGGCCGCTGGAAAAGAAAGCAAGTAAAATATTGTAGAAAACTCAGTGGACAAAGGTTAAATTGTCTGGTGAAATACATGTTCCTGTCCCTGAAACGTCCACATGGAGCTGTCTGTGGTATTTGATTACTAAACCACATCTAGTGCAAGAAACACTAAATACACTGGAATAATTACATGCAAAGAACAAGAAAAAAGAGTCTGTGGCCAACTCCAAGTTATTCCAAGCTCAGAAATATTGCCTGATCTTCACTATTTCCATATGAAAGTTCTGCATACATCACAGTAGTGTTTTTAATCTACAGGTCACTAACTGCAGGGCATTAGGCTGCATGTGAACTAGAATCAGTGGTCTTGGTGCTCTACTTCTTTTAGTATCTTTTGCATCTTTAAATCAGGAAATCAGTGCCAAAAGCATCAAGCATTTTATTATCAGTTTTGTTGTGTATTTCAGCTAGCAGTGCACAAAGCACCCTCTGGGTAAGTGTTTCACATTTTCTCTCCATAAGCCAATCAGTTCTTCCTCTCTAACAAAACAACCACATAAAAAATTAAAATATTCCACAGCCTCCATCCTTCTCATAAATCCCTTCATTTCTCGCATTTATCCACAATTCCCGCCACCCCCTTTTCCAGCTTATGTAGCCTAGATTCAAATCATCTTCCAGAAAATGTGAATAAACCAATAACAGCTATTTCTTCTAGCATTGACTGTCATGTCTCTTCAAAGCCTTTCCTTGATTTCTACCCCAGCCTGCAGAGCTACCAAAACCTGTAGGATTGCTTGCAGACTTTCAAAGCATCAATCTTCATCCATTCCTACCAATGAACACCATGCCTAACTGCTGTGGTACCATCACCCACCACTTTTAAAGTGCTTCTGCCTTTCCCATAAGCAAAACTCAATCCCTATGGCAAATGTGTAGGGCAAACAGCAAACTCACCACACAGGAAAGTCTGTCAATAAACTACTGGGGTGCCTCTTAATACTTTTTACCTGCTAGAAACGAAGAGGAGAAAACAAATACTGCTGGAATGTGAAAGACCATCAGGCCAAGAGGAAAGAATTACTGGGTTTTGTCTATTTCAAGTGAAAATAAATAAATTGTAAGTAAGGGGCCAGACAGCCACCTACCAGAAGCCATCTCTGGGGCCCTGAGTACACGATGAACACATACACCTCCTGTTAGGAGAAGAAAACAGTGCACGAAGTGGATGCTCATAGAGCAGGACGTATTTTGCCACTTCAGTATGCATGGCCAAGCTGCAGAGGAATATTTCACCAAGGATGATGAGCAGGATTTATCCCACACAGTGTCTTTTCCATTGTAAATGCCAAACATACATCAATCTGGACTGCTTTTCACTTTTAATTTCCCAAGAAAGCACTTTCAAAAAAGAAGATGAGGCAACCGTGAAAAAATTGCCACTTGTTTCTGTTAGTGAGAGAACACCCACCACTCACAGGTACAGTAAATGTCTGCTTTCATTCATTGCTATAACAAGCCTGTATTTCTCCCAGTTTATAACACTGCATGCGATGCTAGACTAAGGAAACAGCTTACCCACTCCCCTCCCAGAAACAGATACCAGCTGGCACACATGGAAAAGTACACAGTGATGCCTCATACTTTCCATTATTTAAATGGCATATCTTTAATTAAAAAAAAAAAAATAATAATCCCACCAACCTCACCCCCAAAACCCTTACAGCTAGACACACTCTTTTCCTCTCAAACACAGTGAAACTGCTTTCATTTTCTTCTGAGAGAAGATGATGGCCATTATGGTTGAAAAATATTTTCTAATTTCCCAGATTTTATGTCTACAATAATCTATTGGGAAAGGGGGGGATACTCTCCCTCTTTTTTAGCCCATCTTTGTGCATTGTGCACAAGACCTTCTCACCTTTTCAGGGAAAAGTACCAAGGCTGCTACTGCCCTCTTGGTGGAGCTGGTATTTTGGAACAAAAGCATCTTAGGACTGCCTTTAATAAAAAAGTAATAAAGTCTCTTAAAGTTTGCCATAAGAAAACTCTGCCACTCAGTTTTGTATCGAAAATTTTAAATGAAAGTCATATTTTAGAAAATGACATGATAAGAGTGACTCTCTCCAGTTTCTCCAAGCATGTAGTTAGAAGCAATCACCATTTGCGTTGCAGAAATGCTCAGGCTCTCTACCACTTTCCATCACTGTTTTGTTAAATGTCATTCCTCACTAGCTGTCAGGCTCTTTACAGTTTTCAAAAACCAGGCAAGTTATTAAGGAGACTTAACAAGGGCTTCAGGACATGATGGTCAGTCCTCCTCTCTCTCTCTTTTTTTCTTCTTTTTAAATATCAGGAGCTGTTTTCATTCATGGCTTTTTCAAGGTAGGTGTTTCTTGTTTTCTCAGCTACACTTGGAAAAATCCCAAACTTACCTGAATTCCAGGGTAAGATGTGTTAAAAATGTCTCAGCACCATATACTATGAATGTTTAGATCATGGGAAGGTGAGAGTGTGAGATTTGTTGAAGAAAATGTATGTACTTGAAATTTGCTTGAATCACAGCAGCGTAACTGGAAACTCCTACATTTAGGAAAATTTATATCTGAATTTTCCAGTTGGCTTCTTAGCCATGAAAAAACACTAATAAAATTAGTCTCAGGTGCTAATCATCCCAAACACAGGGAAAGTTTGGCACCTGGACTGACCTTCGAGATAAACTGCAAGCACATGCGTAATATCTTTTCTCCTAATTTTGTTGGATTTTAAAGACATTTCTTAGATCACAGTTTAATGGAAGGAAACATCAAGAAGGCAGATCACTTCCTGCCACAGAAAGGACCAGTTTGACCCCTGCTTGTCTGGACAGAGCTACACTCAAGGTGACTGCTGTGCTGACAGCATTTCTGAAGAAATTGCCTTTTGTCTCCCTTGGAAGAAAGTTCTTCTCAACAACACACTTCTATCACTAAAGGAAAGAAAGTAGAAGATCTAAAAGCACTTAGAGTTTTCAGAGACTGATTCTGTCTTTCTACCTCACACAATCTGAGTATCAATGAGGAAAAATGTATTTGTGTATTTTTTGCTGCAAATCAGTAACACCAGGGTATAACACATGTAACTTTGTAACTACCCTCCCATCGGGAACATCCAGCATATTAAGAGTACTACTACACCTAATAAACTCCAGCAATATAACTATGCTTATGATCTAGCAAGCATGCAGAAGTGCAGGTAGAAAAATTGGTGAATACATACAAAGAAGGCCAGAAGAACCTGGAAATAAATTCAGTAGTTGCATTGTACTGCAAAATCAATCATAGTAAAAATAATTTAACTTCAAACAAAGTAGAATAAATTCTATGTGATAATGTAGCTCTATACTTTGCTCTGATCTGCATCTCCATGCCCCTTTAACGTGCACGTATCACTAGAAGAACGGAACTCACAATCCTTAGAAGTTTATGAAAGGGAAACATTGATTGCACAAAAAAAAATATGTATTATAGTAATGACAAACTGCACCTGTACTATTTTATTAATTAATGTTTAATGTCCAATATAAGGCAGTTCTGAAACTGATAGATTGCTGGATTGTTATCTCCCTTAATTTCTTTTTAATAAATTAAAAAATACCACTCTGCTATAGACATCATTATAGGTACAGGGAAGGCATTTGATTTATAATATTTCTAAATAGATGGCACTGTGATGAATTACTACTTCAGAAGATTAGTTGATTACTGGGTTGTGGGCTCTCTTTCCCCTTTATTCACTTTTAAAGCTGTGATTCCAAAAAGAAAATGCTTGTAGATGTTGCTGCTTTTACAAGAAAGATGATGTGTGGTGATACTGGAAGTCATGCTTACCTTTTTGTTGTGATGGACAAAAACCGATTACTACTGGTCAGCCTCCATGGAAACCTTGCAAGGAGGTTGATTCCCTTGGGTAGGTGTACCAGGGCAGTCTTTGATCCTGGCCAATACAATATGGCAAGGGAGGAATTGGATTTTAAAATCCAAGGAAACAAGGAAGAGAAGGCGATCAGGAGGCACGTGCTGTTAACACTCATTTTAAAAAACCCATTAAAGAAGTTTACATGTGTGTGCAGAAATGCGTGGGCATGTTTTTGTGTGTGTAGGTCTGAGCAGGCGCACATTGAGAAGAAATAGGTGGAAAGGACCTGACTATCCGCTTGGGAAGTTTATCTTTGGAATCCAAAGCGTGTTGTACCAAAGCCCCAAACAGTAAATAAGTAACACATCTGCCTTCAATAACAGGCTTTCAAAGCTTTTTAAAGCAGTGGTTCCCCTGCTTGTGTGCACAAGGAGGTGCTAACACACATACGAAGATGTTATCTTCAAGTCTGCTGGAAATAAATATTTTAAACAAACCTAGTACTTATTATTTAAAATAGATCTATTAAAAGATTTATAAATTTAAAGGCTGAACTCAATTTTTAAAGCCAGCAGTATTCTTTTGAAATGAATTTTTAATATCTATAATGGCATGTTTTCCTATGGATTAATAAAACCATAACCAAGGGGAACCATTACTATCAACACGCGTCCTGGGCATCGGACAGCTAATTAATAGCAGACCGCTCTTCTCTCGATTACAGAATTTTTTAAATGTGAAGATCTCCATAATTGAATGTCATGCAGAATATTATGCAAAGCATCACACTTTTTTACTAAATCAGCAGGAGCTCAGTGCCATCGGAAAGGATGTGACAGTACAGAGCTCGAGAAGCTATAATGTTTACCCATCAAACGTCTACAAATGCAAATCACAGTAGGACTCAAAATGGAGCCCTGGGGGAATCAGAGAATAACTGAAGCCCAGCTGGAATGAAAAATCCTCTGGAGCAACAAATTCAATATGCCAGGATAAAAAAATAAATAGATCTGAATCAAATAAAGCCTTGTGAGCAGATCGGCAAAAACAAGTAGCAGAAGTTATGTTCAGCAATGAAAACCAAAATAAAAAGGAGTGTTAACCATTATGAGAATGGAGACCTAAAACAACATCAATCTAATCACATTGTCACGAATTAAAACTAGGACACTGTCATTTTCAAAAACACGTGTGTTAACAAATACTTCAGTCTCCTCTTGTCCATGTAGAGCTAAGATTTCTATGTGTCTTCTTAATGAAATATGTGTAATATCCACTTACCAATCAGTTTCCAATTAAAATACTATTTCCAAATAATATGATCCTGCTAACTGAATTTCCAGGCGAGCCCTTGGCACACTACCTTACGAGCAGTTCTGCCATCCATCAGTACTTTTGCTGTCAGGTCTAGGGCTATGCCGAGCAGATGGCCGTGGATGCTGCTGGAATTCAGGCTGTCGGTTTCTGCACCAGCAGAGGAGCGAGGAACAAGCATTTCCATCTAGAGCACACTTAAAATGAACCCACAAGATGTCACTGTTGCTCCAGAGAAAATGAGCAGTCGGGGGATTTTTCTGGGCCTAAATTGGGACTGGGAGTGGGTGGTTGACTCCAGCAGGGTTGCTCAGAGAAGGTTTGAGTGGTGCCACCATCTCGTAGCTCCACCATTGTGCCAGTCCGCTTACCAGCTTCACCACACTTCGAGGTCAGGGAGCTGTAATCAGCACTGACTCCCAGAAAACTTCACTGGAGAGACAGTGGGAAACTTCCCCAGACTTATCAGGACATCAGCCCTTGGAGAAATTGTGCAAGTGAGGCCCTTGTTTGTAACTGGCTGTGGTGTAGTCATGGGGCCTCGGTAGTACCTGGACCATGCCCTCCACTTGAGGGTATGCAGGCAAAGCCTGGACCCCACTAATGTCAGCAGGAGGTTTGATTACTGTTCCTCACTTTTCTGGGTACTACACATGCCCATATCTTTAAAGAAAACAAATAGCATGGAGAAACAGCAGCACTACCTACCCAAAGGTCACCAGTTCCTCCTTCTTTCTGCCATTTCCTCCCTGCTTGCTGTCCTGCTGCCTCATCTCCTGTAAAATCTCAATGTTGGATAAAATTAAGCCCATGCTTAATTAAGCTCCAACTGGCAAAGCTGATAAAGTGAAGGCAGCTGGTCCCTGTAGCTTTCAGACCTCAGTTTCAGCTGCCTTGGTGAACTGGGAAGCCAAGCTAACAGGAAACACAAATCAGCTGCTGATCACAGCACTCAGCAATAACCAAGGTCCTCCTTGGGCCTGGCTTTTCATTTTTTTTTTTTTTCAATTAAATGTTGACAGCAAAAATAAATATTGAAGTAAAACCTTCCAGAACATATCATTTCAGAGCATGAATGGCTTCATTCAGACCTACATATCCCCAATTTTAGCCAAATAAAGGGGTTTAAAGCATTCAATCTGTATGGAAACACATCCACTACAAATATTCCAACACTTGTAGGGGCGAAGAGTCAGACTAAGCAAAAGCACATCCTCACAGTATCATAATATCAGGCTTCCCTAAACAGCTGTCTATGGATTAACTGTGCCAGTTTATTTTTCCCAAGCTGTAAATGAGGTTTCTCTCAGAGAGAGAAGATAAGTGGCTCATCTGTGTGTTTGGTGGAACGATTCCACTGAAGCTTCTCAGCACCGCTGCTGCAGATAGATGTCCCAGCTAGCTCCATCAGTGCTGCCCACGTAGGGTGAAAGGAGAACACAGCTAACTCTGCTCCTCAGGAGTACTGCGTTTCCCTTGGGCAGATGAAGGCATCGACGTTCTCAAAAGCAAAAATACTTAATTTTCTTGTTAATCCAGTGTCAGCAAAAGAAACCACATTTGCAGTGTTTTCCATCATTCACCCTTCACTCCCCTTCAAGATAATGGGCTTGCTGGAAATAAAAGTGCAAAGGTTGTGATTTCAAACCTGCCCGTAGACCAGTCATGCCACCTTTTGCTGTGGAAGTGATCCCTTGCTACTGCACTGACAGGGAGTTCTAAGAACTGGAAATGCCCTGAGCAGAAACCTGCCAGCTCTCATTAGGCACCTTGTAATGTATCAGGCTGCACCTTGGCTGTATCAGGATGGAGGACATGGCTTAAGTATCTATACATCACAGGGCCTCCATATAGAGAGGTGTTGCTGCTGCAGCTGAAAGAACCTAGGTTTGGTATGACTGGGAAAAAAACAATTCCTGGCCTGTTGCTACCCTAGCTGGTATTTCTCCGAGTAAGACCTTCACAGAGCTAATGCAAAGAGAGCCACAACCTCCATAGAAGTCATCAGGCTTTAGGCCAGGTGCTGCAACTGCACTCCTGGCTTTGCTATAAATCCCAAGATCGAGCCAAAACTGCAGAATAAATGGATAACAATATGTATAGTGAAACAGTTCTCAGTACGCCCACTTAACTTTAACCTGTTTTCACGTGCATGTGTCAAGAAACCCTCCAGAACTGTGTCAGTGCTTGCGTCCAGATATATGTGCATCTGCGGGGCACACGAGACTTCCACTAAATAAATTACATGATCTCTTCTGGGCTGAGGAGTTGCTGCAGCTTATTCACACAATGCCAATGAATCACTGCTACGTCGGGCAGGGAGCTGAGCAGGACAGACTATCAGGACCTCATTTACTCTGTGTGGACATGATAATAAAGTTATACCACCGCTCAGTGCCAAGCGTCCCGGTCACATATCACACCAGCTCTGGGCAAGATGGTAATTCTGTTTTCTTATACCACATTACATCAATTGTCCTCTGCACCTGTGGAGGTGGCCTGAGGCTGTGTCTCGGCCAGCACCTGGAGCATCTTTGTCACGCTATGGGCAGGCAAGGGAAAGAAGGAGAATGTGACTGACAGCTGCCAGTCAGGAACTGCAGGCATGGGCAGCATGTGAGTGCACTAACAGAAAATGGTTTGCCTGAACAGATGGATTAGTTCTTGCCCAATATTCAGCTCTAGTTCCCTGAGCTGTTAATAGCCTTAGCCTCTCCCAGTGTTAGAGATGGAAACACTGTTGGGAAAAGGGACCATCTCCTTTGCTGAGCTGGAAAATACAGCATATACAGACTGGGAATACCTTTCTTTATTCTGCCTGGCTGTCTCTGGGTTGTCCAACGGCTCACAAAGAAGCAGCCTCATTTATTTTAATCTGACTGCAGCTGGGGTGCACAAGGGCTGGCACCAAGCCCATTTTTCCCTTGATCCTGGTACACGGCCATTTCATGCGCTCTTACAACACATCCAAATGGCTGTCACAGCCCCGCTCTGTTACTGCCTGGTGGACAGAGCAAAAAGGCAAAAGGAAAGAATAGCAAGCTGGGTTTGGCTTTAAGGAGGCAAATCACTTCTTAAATAGGAGAACAAGATAGACTGCACCAGGGGCTTGGGAGAGATGCGAATAGATTGGGCATGACTTCAGAATGTGGTGTTGAAATCATCACCACTAATGTGTGGTTCCTCCCTCACAGGAACCAAACCCACACTCGCTAGGTGCCTCTGGCAGAATGGAGTGAAAGGGGGACCTAATTTTTTATGTCCTCAAATGTGGGACAATTGGGTTACCCCATTTGAATACGTTAGGTTATCTTTTCTGTAGACAAAGACTCATTAAATAGTGAGCTTTCCTGAAAGAACGACCCGCTATATTAATGAAATACAAAAGCCACTCAACAATTACCTCAAAGACATAGTAACCTTATCTTCCACTTTTCTAAAAGAAGGAATGACCTATAGATATCGCAGCATGAATTGTTTTTCTCCTGTTCATTATCCAAGGGAGGTCTTTACCCCTCATGTTACAGAATCATTTCATACTATTTCAGAGTTCATTTTCACACTTTTGTTACAGTCCTAAGAAGTCTTCCAAAGAGTATCTTTTAAAATAAATTACTAATGTGGT
>JAVSBS010003439.1:0-13511 GCA_033124195.1 Coracias cyanogaster | reverse complement strand
GCTATACATTTAAAAGAAAAGTATTTTATATTTCTTTATAAATGTAGCCTATTTCAGTGTTTCCCAATCCTGGTCCTGGAGGCACCCCAACACTGCACATTTTGCATGTCTCCTTAATCAAACACACCTGATTCAGGTCATCAGCTCATTAGTAGAGACTCTGAAGTTTCTAGAGAACTGAAATTGGTGTGTCACAGAAATGGAGACCACCAGTGTTGGGGTGCCTCAAGGACCAGGGTTGGAACCACTGTACTAATGCAATACCATGTTTTTAAGTGTCAGAAGTTTAAGTACTTACTTCAAGTGAGTTTTGAGAGAAAGTGTTTACAAACTTTGTTTCTCCAGTTTTCTTTCAGAGAATCTAGGGCAAAAACCTGTCTACTTTAGTGAAGCAAAGATGGGTAACAAATGTTTAAAAAAAAAAAGAAAACTTAAGCACCCGCAAGTTCTCATCAGTATTTTAACTCTTCTTTTAAGCATTCAGTGTTGCACTTTATTAAAAAGTAACACTAGAAACTCTGCATATTACACTATCAGCAGTGAATGAATGAAGGTCTGTAACTTCCATAGAATGAGGTCTGCCATAAACTGCATGAAATGATGCCTTCTGCTTTATGTAGCAGAAATTTGGTCTGTAAAGAATACCTACAGCAGTGAGAATATTAAAGAAATATTTCATTGGGCCGTGAGTGCTAGTTGTGTATTGCAAAACTAGTATAAGATGTGAAAAGTTTTAACTTATCTGACATGTGCCACTCAGTAAGTGACCTAGGAAGGCATATAAATCTAGAATCTGTAAGCTGCAGTCCTGGGTGCTGTAAGAAGAGAGCAAAACCACCCCAATCACTCTGTTCAAAACAGAATTTGACTGAGATCCAAAGGGGTACTTGAGTTTTATTGACACTTGCCTGCAGTTATGCAATAATAAATGAAAAACAGAAGGATGATAAATCCTTGAACTATATTCAGTAGTGCGGGGGTCCGACCCCCCCGCATATTAAGGACTTCTGCCTTATTAAAACAGCGAACAAAGAACTACAGCCCCATGATGCCATGGTTCTGCCGGAAGTCGGAAGTCGTACAGACGCAGCAAGGTATAAAAACTCAAGAGAAAACAAAAACTCCCTATTTTCGCTGTGTCGTCCAGAAAGTTCGCTGCTGCCAAACCTCTCCCCCAGCCCCGGGCCTTGCGGCCAGGGGAGGAAGGAGTGGGGGGAAGCAGCTGAACTGAGCTGCTGGCGCAGGAGCCAGACACTCCCCCCGTGCCACCACTGGCCGCTGCTGGAACTGTGCCAAGTCCAAACGCCGAAAGGTTCAAAGCAGGGGGGGAGGAGGGGAAGCTGCCCGCTCCCACCGCTTAAAGAAACTATGGGAAAAAGCCGCCGAGAAGCCGCACTGCCGCTGACCCCCGAGGCACGCAAGCTGCTGCTGTGGGAGTGGCACCAAGCCAAGCTGCTGCCGCTGCCCTGCGTCACTGGCACCGCTCCAAGCTGAGAGCCCTGTGCCTAAACCGAAAGAACCTACAGCAAGAAGCTGTCGCTGGTGCCGCCCCAAGCCAGGGGGGCCGCACCAAAGAAACCTCCCGCTCCAAGTCGGGAGCGCTGCACTGAAGAAGCCGCACACCACCGAGCCGCGAGCTGCGTGGTGCTGCCGAAAAAACTGCGGCAAAAAGCCGCCATCACCATTGCCATTGGAGACAGACTCTGATCGTGCCGAAAAGCTGGCAAGTCGCCATAGTTGGAACCGCCCGAGTCTGCTGGCTGAGCATCATCGATCCAGCCCCTACAAGAACCATCGCCACTCACCGGAAAAGGGTAGAAACCGACATATACACACACGCGCACGCACCACACCAGGCTGACTAAGGGTGAGTGAGTGGGTGGGCGTGGCGTCCTTTGATACCGTAATATTTCCATAGAGTAAATACGGTTTTATGTGAATATATCTGGTAATAAATTCGTTAAATACTCATTGGTCTCCATAATTGCCTATAAGCCTAGTGGTGGGGAGGTATCTCGCTTTGCCCTGGATCCCCTTCCCCTTTGGGAAGTGGCACGGACACTTGTGCCCAGACCGCGACACCATCCCATCCCATCCCAGCTGCCTCATCTCTCCTTCCTTACCTGATATGTTGAGCTCCCTGGAGAGGTGGGGGACAAAGTGTGCTCCCGCTCCCACGGCATGGTACTGTCTCCTGACCCTTTCTGTCCTGAAGGCCGTGAGCGATGTGTCACCGGTGATGATGGGAGGGAAGGCATCTGAGGAAAGGGCAACTCAGCACACAGCTGGTTGTTTGCTATGTAACCTTAGGACCCATTGACTCTGAGTTCCTCCTGGTGAGGATGGGACCCCAGGTAGATGCTGCCATGACTGCCCACTGACAAGGCCCTTGTTTTGCACTGCATTGTGGCATATCCTGGGCTTGGAGACCAGCCGGCCAAGCAATGCAACTGAGACTTTGGTGACTTTTCTCCTGCCTCACATGGATCAAGAGAGCCCAGGGAGGGAGCAGAACACTGCCCAGTTACACAAGCTGTGCCCTCTTGGAGGTGGGATCTGCACCACTTACTGAGTACTGTCTTCTTCTGCTGGAGGTCAGCTGCAAGGCTCTTGGTGGCCAGGCCCAGGGCCATGTCCCCTGTGCTCAGTGAATCATAGATGCACTCCTTGCTGCCATGACACTGCGAGGCTGCCAGCTGATACTGGCTTTCATTCTCCTGCCGCAGCCGAGACAAGAAGATGGGTGTGAAGTTCATTACCCGTGAGTCCAGAGGCTGAGTAAACAGGCTGTGCTCTCCAACAGACCCTGCAAAAGAGCACACCATGGGTACAGCCCTTGGTTTTTAAGGGTTGTTGTATTTCAGGGTTCATTTCCACGGAGCAGTAGGAGATCAAAGAACTTCCTTGGCATCACTTTTGCTCAGGCAAGTATCTAAATGTCTCCAGCCAAAGCATGGCCAGAAGGTGCAGGAGTGGTGGGTTTGTGAAAGTGGAACCTAAGCCTGGACTTACAGGACATCCCATAGCTGTAGATTTCCTCCTCGCTGCTGTTTACAGGGATGCTGGTACCATTTGGCATCTGGAAGTCATCTGCAGGGTCATGGTCCCACACACCTGGTAGTACATCACCAGAGGACTAGAGTGCCCCATGCTGGGGTTGACCTCTTCTCTGGTGCTGGCTGGTGTTTAGTTTAGACCGAGGGGTCCTTGCCCTCACAAGTACGTTTTCCCAGCATTTTCCAGCCTACTTTTAGGGTGGGAAGGGGCCTTTGCACCCTGGCTCTGCAGTGGTGCTAGAAGTCCTCACCCAGGAGGCCTTTGGTGCTGTTGCGGTACCAGTTGGGCAGGGTGCAGACCACACTGAGGATCCCAGAGCTGGCTGAGATGGAGATGGCGATGGCTCCATCAAAGACAGCCATAACAGAGGAGGCATTGACCAGCAGGACACTGGGGCTGTAGTACACCTCGGCAGCCATGTCTGCAGGAGAAGGAGAGCACAATGGGAGAGTCCACACAAGGCTGGGCTCTGAAACGATGCACATGAATTTGGGGGAGGGGAGCACACCGCACACAACCTTGGTAAGTCAGAGACAGGGTGCAGGTGGGAGATGTTTGATGGAGCTCAGGAATGGCTGCCCTTGCACTGGGCAGGACTAGCCCTTGTGGGGTGGGGACACCACTCGTCCTTCCCAGATACATTTAACAGCTTATCCTGCTCACCTTGGGAATAGGAAAACTGGATGGTTTCATTGTTCAGGAGGACTTGGATGTCACCTTGGCTTCCCAAGGTCCACTCAACCTGCAAATCATCGCGGATGACCCAGTCAGCCCCTCTGCTCATCCCTTTCTGCTATCTCCCCATGCTGGGGGCACTTGAGCTAAACCCCTAAACCCTGTCCTCCTCCAGCCCTGCCATTGAGGCTCAGCCCTGGGGGTCATGTTGGTGTGCTCTTTGCCCCAGCAGGCACACCAATACAGCAGCTTTGATGGTTGCACAGCAAGCTGCACCCTATCACTTCTCACATGGGGCACACACAAGCCACCACCGCTGCTCAGGTGACCATGGCAGTGTGGAGAGCTGTGCTGATGGGCTCCAGGCTCTGACTCCCTTCTCACACTGCTCAGTGGCTGCTCCTAGTGACATTTTGCTTACTGAAATGGGTGAAGGAGCAATTCTGCAAAGCAAGGAAAAGGAGACTGGTGGCCAGGGTGAAGGGTGTGCAATGAAGAAGGTAGAGCAATGAAGAGGGTAGAGCAGACTGTGTTCCTGTAGAGCTCCAGGCCCTTGCTGGCCGGCCTGCAAGGTGTTAGACCTGTGCCTTGTTAGTCTTAGCCCAACCCACCGCTGCTAGCACTTTGTTGGGGTTGTGGGAGGTGGCAGAAAGAGTAGAGGGGGTGCTCCTCGAGTCCTGGCCACTTGTAGAGGATGCGGAGGCAATGCCCAACCTGCCAGAGAGATCTCTTCGGCTAGAAGCTTAAACTGATACCCAGGTCACTCCTACTCACTGTTGTGGTGGTGGCGGAGATGTACTGGGCAGCAAAGGCCACAAAGTTGGTGGCCTGGGCTGTGCCAGTCTGGGCCGTCCGCCCATGCAGCACAAAGCTAGTCTGGGCATCCCTGGCCAGCAGCAGGACAAAGTCCCCGAGCCCATTGAAGGTGTAGGTGAGTCCATCCAAGGTGGTGATGTGGGGATCCCCAAAGGCGCCAGCTGGGGTGCAGAGGAGATGGAGCCATTTTGGAGGGAGGAAGTAAAGCAAATGCTGGTGTAATTGCATGGAGGAGAGCAGCTCCTGGTGCTGTGCTGGGCTCAGCAGTCCCCACCGGCACGTGGCAAAGCACAGTTATTGCGTGGGGTCTGTGCTTGGCCGTGCCACCTGCCCCGTGCCCTGGCACAGAGCGGGCACAGCCCCGGGGACTCACCGGGTGCGGGCGGCACGTATCCCTCGCAGCCAACCCTTGGTCTCTTCTCAGCAAACCTGGTGCAGAACAGGGGCTTCCTCACGCGCCGGCAGCACCAGTCAAAGGCCTTCAGCTCCCCGTCTGCAGAGGAAGCGGCCGGGTGCCGGGGGTGTCTGGGTCCCCGCTGTGCCTGAAGAGCACTTGGGTGTTTCAGGGCAAGGGAGTGCTGGTGCCCACTTACCCGTGGTGGGGTGGATGGGGAGACTCCATGTTCTCTCCTGCCAGCCTTCGAGCAAGCTCCCATCTTGGTAGAGACACCGCACACCGGCTCCGGCTGGGCTAGGGGATGAAGTGCGCAGCATCCTCATGGAGCCACCCGCTGGGCCTGGAATGGTACTGGGGGATCAAGGCCACCCCCAGGGCAGGAGGGGTCCCCCCGCCATCTCCGCACCCCGCAGCTGGCCCCGGGGGGCCATGCTTGGCACCTCTGCTCTGGCGGTAGCGGGGGTCCAGCTCTGCCTGGGGCTGGGAGCAGGGGCACGGTGGCAGGTGGCTGTTCCAAGTGGCCGGTGCTGGCTCTGCGTCCAGCCACGCCAGGCACCGCAGCCTGTAGTTCACCCGGGAGACACTGTCCAGCCTGTAGATCCACAGCCCTCGAACATCTGGGGGAGCAACCACAGAACACAGCTCGGCCAGGGACTTGCCTGGTCCTGAGAGCCATCCCGTGAGACAACCGGCTCCGGCCGTTGACCTCACAGGAGGTCTCCAGGCTCCCTCTAGAGCCAGCGTGGCTGTGGCAAGCCACAGCAGGACTCTGGGCACCTGTGCTCTGTTCTGGGTGACCAGTCCTTGCCTGGTGGCTTTGCTTGCCCATCATGTCACAGGGACGTGTGCTGGGGACAAGCTCCAGGTGTGGAGCACAGGGCACCCTCCATCCCCACCCCCCTCCGAGGGCTCCCCCAGGGCCATACCAGTGCCAGTGCCACTGTGCTGGTCAGGTCGGTACTTGACAGCTGGCGGCTTTTGAGTCAGCTCGTTATTTTGAGCATAGCCATCGCCGCTGTGTGGAGAGACATTTGAGGTTACCCTCCCAACACAACCCTCCTCAGCTTCCCATGGAGCAGTTGGGGTGGAGACTGCTGTGGTTTGCAGGAGAGAGGATTTAAACAGGACAGGGTTGCTCCAGGAGTGGGAGCTGGAGTCTCCTGGGGATAACATCTCTGATGGTCCCAACATAGTGCTGGGAGAAATTCCCGCAGTCCCAAACACAGCCGCACATGTGCATAGCACCTGGAGAAGCCAATCAGCACGTTGCCCACAGTCAGCTTGTTGTAGTCCCACCGCATCCCGCCATCCTGGTAGAGCAGCAGGGCAAAGGAACGGTTCCCATCCGTGGTGAGGACTGCCTGGTAGGTGTTCGTCTGGAGAAACCCAAGGCACCCCTTTAGGACCTCTAAAGCTCCCCCTACTCTCCCTGCAGAGCAGACTGAGGTGGTGAGACCTGAAATGCTGGCATCAAGCCATGGGAGACCAGCAGCTCAAGGCCAGCTCCAGACACCACTGCTGACAGTCCCCTCTGTTACCAGGGTCCCCCACTGCTCACCTGAGTGTCATCCTGTCGGGATGGGTACACTGGAGCCTTATCCCATGTCACCTTCAAGGTCCATTTTGCTACGTAGGGGGCTTTTAGGTATTTCTCAATCTTTGCTTCTACGTCATTGACAAGAGGGTCTCGGGTAGAGCTGAGGGTGGAATACTCCTGCCAGTTGGCAAGAGAGTGGGTTAAATGGGCGAGCTAGGAGCTGGGCTTTCCCAGGAAAACATCTTTGGTGGTCCTGACCTGGTACCAGGTGGTGCCGACACCCTGGGAGAAATCGGCATCGTCCCAAAATGCAGCCACCATCGGCAAAGCCTCCTGGCCACTGAAGCCCTGGGGAGGTGGGTTGGGGTTGGAGGGTACATAGTTGTCCGTGGGTGGAAAAATTATCTGTCCGTTATCTGTAAACTAACCAAAACAACTCATTATTTGCTGACAACCCAGGCAGCTCCTGGAATGGCTTTTAGCCTCCATGGGTGAGTAGAAACCAGCCATTTTAAATTGCAAAAATGTCAACATTTGGATGAAATTCAGTTTCTGCTCCATTTCTGTATGTTTTTTTTCTACCAAAGAGGCTGCACATCCCTTATATGCTCGGGGGGAGGGGGGCAACTCACGTAGAGGGCATCCCGCAGTGACTTCCCGAAGGGAAACCCAATCTCTGGCTTGAACAAGGGGGAGTTAAAATCCACCGTCCTCTGAACGCACTCTCGGTCCCCTCTCTCCATGCCGAAAGGGTAGAGCAAGGCCACCGGCACTGACACGAGCAGAAGATTAATCAAAAAGCTGAAAAACCATTAATGTCTGCTCCATCCTTCCTGTGGCCAGGGCAAACTCGCCTGCTCTCTGCTGAGATGCTGTGCCCACGCTCACCTTGGCCAGACCAGCACTCTGATGGCTTGCAACCAAATTCTTAACCCAGTTTTTAACTTGGAATAGGGTGCTTTCAAGTGTTCTGTTTCACCTTTCCCCATGGATCTGGCAGCTCAACATGCAACGCAGATGAGTCACCCTGAGCTGGGCAGTACCCTCAGCCCTCATGGTGCTTGGTTGACTGACAAGCCCTTCCTGCCCTTTGCTTTGAGAAGAAGAAAATCTACTTACTGATAAGCCCGTGGGTGGGTTGAGGCTTGGGGGCAGGATTTTTGTGGCCAGCAGTGTTGTAGGCAGATGTGCTTGCTACTGTGGCCGGTTTCCTCTGTGTCCCAGAGGCAGGAGTTGGGGCGGTGGCAGGGCTGGTGGTGGCTGGTGGTCTTGCTGGTGCCACAGTGCCTGGAGCTGGAAGACCTCCTGCCTCCTTGGCTGGGCTCACTGCGGCTATGGGTGCAACAGGCACAGTGCTGCCTGCAGTGATGGCTGTGCTGGTGCTGCCTCCAGTGCTGGTGCTGCCTGTACTGATGGTTGTGCTGGTGCTGGCTGCAGCAATGGTTGTGCTGGTGCTGGCTGCAATGCCGGCTGTGCTACTGGTGCTCTCTGCAGTGATGCTGGAGCTGCCTGCAGTGACAGCTGTGCTGCTGGAGCTGCCTGCAGTGATGGCTGTGCTGCTGGAGCTGCCTGCAGTGCTGGTGCTGCCTGCAGTGATGGTGCTGCCTGCAATGCTGGCTGTGCTGCTGGAGCTGCCTGCAGTGACAGCTGTGCTGCTGGTGCTGCCTGCGGTGCTGGCTGTGTTGCTGGAGCTGCCTGCAGTGCTTGCTGTGCTGCTGGAGCTGCCTGCAGTGACAGCTGTGCTGCTGGAGCTGCCTGCAGTGACAGCTGTGGTGATGGAGCTGCCTGCAGTGACGGCTGTGCTGCTGGAGCTGCCTGCAGTGATGGCTGTGCTGCTGGCTGCAGTGCTGGCTGTGCTGCTGGAGCTGCCTGCAGTGATGGCTGTGCTGCTGGAGCTGCCTGCAGTGATGGCCTTTTTCTTCTCCCAGGAAGGAGCTCCTGGAGGTGTCCAGAAGCCAGGAGGTGACGTGCTCACTGCTTGTCCCATGGCATGGTTGCTGATGGCCGTGGGAGAGGTGTTGCCTGTTGCCAGCTCAACCAAGCTCTGTCTGGCTGCCAGCTGCCTGGTTGCGCCAACACCAAGCAGGGATGAAGGGGCTGTTGCTGGCTCCTCCACTGGGCTGTGCTGACTGGGGAGGGGTGAACCAGGCACTGTGGTGGCTGGGCTGGGACCAAGGACACCCCAGGACATGGTAGTTGTCTCCACTGAGGGCGTACGTGCTGCTGGGTATGGGCCAGGTTGCCCATCTCCACCTGCCTTGTTGAGCATTACAGAGAGAGACGGGGCACTGCTGGTGGCCTTCACTTTGGCAGATGGCATGGCTGCAGTGGCCCTGGTCACCATGAAGGCGCCTCCACTAACTGAGGTGGCTGGCGGGATGGTGTTGCTGGGGAACATGGTGTTGGCTGGTGTGGTGGCCAGGCTTGTGCCAGCAGTGTTGGAGAGAGACCCATGGGTGCTGGTGGTGTTGGGTTGAGGTGCTACACCCTTGGCACCGTTCTCAGAGGGGGTGGTGTACACCCAGGTGGTGGCACCCCTGACATCTGACTGGGATGTTGGTGTATTCTCCCATGCATGTGTGTGGCCAACAGCCAGTGAGGAGCCCTCAGCTGTGGGCTCGTCCTCACTGACGGGGCTGAAAGTCCTTGAGGCTGGGTTGTGGGTCCTATCGGTAGGCTCAAGGGATGGCCTCGGGGTGACATGAGGGCTGTGGGGAACAGAGGCACTGCTGGGGACAGCAGAGAGGGGTGTTGTGACCTTGTTGAGACTGGCATTACCTGCTCCTGCTGCTGGACCAGTGACAGTGATGCTGGGGGTGACAGAGGGTACCTCCACTAGCGGATGGTTGTTCCTGTGGGCAGGAGGGGACACGCTGACATCTGGCTCAGCAGTGTGGTGAGTGAGGCCAGGGGAAGGTGCTGTAACCAGCTCCAGAGCTGTGGGTGACACCATGCCCATGATGGCCACTGGCATAGGGCTTTTGCTGCTCGGAGCAGAATGTGCCAATGAGGTAGAATCATCAATGCCTGGCTCAGCCACCCCAGCCATAGGAGCTGGCACTCCCAGGGGCAGCCCTGCAGCCCTGTTCCCCATGGTGGGAGAAGCCGTGTTCATGTCCCAGTCCATGCCCGTGTGGGGCTCAGCAGTGTGATAGCTGTGGTCCGATGCAGCTGTGCCTGGCCAAGCAGTGACACTGGCTGTGGCAGGGGGTGATGCTGGCAGGCCTGTCCCCAGGGCAGGGTCACTACTTTGGTGGGTACCTGTCATGGCACTTGCCCTTGTGTTCTCAACCAGCATTGGGTCTGGCGTTGCCTGTGGGGTGCTGCCATCTCCTGCCAGCTGGGACCTGTCGCCGCCTCCCTTTGCAGCTTCATTTTCAGGGGCCAGTGATGTCATGGGCGGGGGTGTCTTGGCACTGGCAGTGTCAGGGAAGAGGCTGGCCATGGCTGGTGCTGGGCTGGGGTTAGCCACAGCTGGTGGGGCTGAGCGGCCACTTCTAGGAGCCAGGAGAGGCAGATCCATTGGGGGCCTGGTTTCAGGAGCATCAGTCCCTTGGGCAGGTGGCTGTGGTGATGGCCTGGCTGTGACGATCGCGTAGCTGGGAGGTGGCCCTGTTGCACTGGGACCTGGATTCTTCTCTGTGTCCACCTCCAGGAATGTTGTCCTCACCATTTGCCCCACGGTGCTGCCATCAGGATGAGGGTCACCTGAGGTGCCTGTTGCTGGTGGTGGGGTGGCCAAAGACAGTGGGGACATGCCTGCTGCCATCTCTTGAGGAATGCTGGATGGGGACACCCCCAGAGCCATCCCTGCAGCAGCACTGCCTTCCAGGAGAGGAGGGACGTCTGCTTGCAATGCCTTGGTGACACTAGCTGCTCTGGGTACCCCTGGGGTGGCAGGCACAGCTGTGCCCATGCCTGGTGCAACACTGGGTGACCACCTCTCTGCCCCTAGAAATGCTCTATGTTGAGGTCCATCCTGGAGCACTGGGGCTGGTGCAGGTCCATGGGTGACATCAGTTCCTGGGGGTGCTGAGCCCACAGCGGGACCAGGCTGGCCATGGCTGGAAGATGCATCAGTCACAGTCAGGGTGGCTCTGGTGTCCCACAGCATTGTGGTGGCACTGCCACTGGCCAGACCCATCTCTGCTTCACTCACTGGAGGGTTGCTAACGAGGGAGGATGGATGTGCAGCTGGTCCAGTTCTGATGCCATGTTCACCAAGGGAAGATGGTGCAGCAGCAGCTCGAGAGGCCCAGTCTGGCTTTGCTCCATCAGTTCCTGTGAGGGTCAAGTATGTAGCCACACTGGGTCTGGCTGGAGGGGATCCACTTGCAGCTGCCTCTGCTGTGGTGACATCAGGGCCAGCTGAGGTGGTCTGGGGGAGCGGAGACCCCATGGAGTGCCCAAAGGACCCCAGAGAGGGACCACCAAGGCCATCGGGAGCAGGGCGGGGAGACGGTCTCATGCTGAGTTCCACTGGGGTGGCCTTGGTCTCCAGGGAAGCAGTGCCTGCTGTGGCTCTGGTGCTGGGCTCACTCCTGATGGTGGTTCCCAGAGCTGGGAGCAACGTGATGAGGACGTGCTCTGCATCAGTGACATCCATCCCCACAGCCGGTGTGCCTGGAGCTAGTGTGGTGGCTGGGGGCTGGGTGACAGCATTGGCTCCAGGCAGCCCATCTCCGGCAGTGCTGGGGGCCGTGCTGTGGCTGGGGGGAAGCGTCTCTCCTCCACCTGGCACAGCACCACTGAGGAACTGGGGCAAAAGGGCTGGAGGTGGCTGAGTGGGGAGCAGAGGGGGTTCCTGTGACCTGTAGTGGCTGGTGTTGGATAAGGCATGTGTCTCTGGCTCTGTAGCATCGCCGATGCCAACGGCAGCAGAAGAAAAGGTGACCTTTGCTGAAGGTGGGCTTGGGGGGTCTGCAGATGGTGGGGCTGCCATCCTTGATCCCTCTGTGGCTGCATGGGAGGGACTCCCAGTGAGACCAGTGTCTGGGGCCCCTGCTGGCTTCGTGGGGCTGCCTGTGTCCTGGGAGATGCTGGTTGCTATGGCTGGAGGTGAGGTGGCCTCATCCAGCCCTGGTGTGTCTGCATGGAACGGGAGCACAGCCATTGCGTCTGGCTCAGCAGAGCTCTTGCTGATGCTGAGAGGTGACATCCTTGTGCTGTGGTTGTCCTTGGGGAGTGATGGCACTGTGGTCCACATTGTCCCTGGCATCCCCTCTGCAGTGACAGCATCATCCAGCTGCACCAACTCCTTAGCATCAGCCAATTTGCCAGTGACTGAGGAAGATGCTTTTGTCCCTGGCACTGGTTGAGCATCCAGGATGTGTGCCGCTGAGGTGGACAGACCTCTGCCTGGTGCTGGGGGGGCACCTCCCAGTGCACCAGCAGCACCCATGGGTGGCTCAGCCGCAGTGCCCTCTTGCACAGTCATAGTTGTTCCCAGGACTGGCTCTCCAGGGATGCTGTCCAGAGCCACTCTGGTCACTTCCACAGCCTGCTCAGGACTGGTACTGCTGTTTGATGGTGGTTTGCTTGTCCCCATTACAGCAGGGGCACCTGGAAGCGAGGATGATGTAGCCATGGCTGGCCCAGCACTGCCACCACCCACAGCAAGACCCACCCTGTGCCCCGTTGGTGCAAGGGACAGAAGCTGCCCATATTGAGTGGTGGCGGGAGCTGGAGGGACACTGGTTGAGTGGCTGGCAGTGCCTGCAGAGGAGGGTCCAGCTTCTGCCCCTGCTTGGGGGCTGCCTCGAATTGCCAAGCCCCCAGGGAGAGCTGCCACACCAGGAGCTTCCCCCTGCTCACCACTGGTCCTGGCTGGGACCAGTGCTCGGGCCATCACCTGCGTCACCAGGCTGCCTGTGGGGTGAGAAGAGGTGGCCCCAGCTGGATCAGCCCCACAGTGGCGCCAGCAGGCAGGAACCTGCCCACAGCCAGCTGCCCGCCGGCCTTACCTGAGCCGTGGCTGCCTGTGGAGCTGGTGGTCCTACCAGCAGGAAGGGAGGGCTCTGGCTGGGCAGCCACGGTGCTGGGGAACACCTGGCACATGCCCAGGTCCAGAGGCAGCTCGATGCTGGTGCTGTCGGCTGCAGGGGAGACGCTGCTCTGCTCTGCTGGGGCTGATGCAGGGCCAAGGGGCTGCTGCCCTGTCTCCCCGGCTTCAGCTGGCAGCAGAGCTGGTAGGTGAGGGCATAAAGAGGAAAAAAAATACCGCAGGGTCCCCATCACCACCATCCCTCTTCCCTGCTGTGGGAGGAAGGTGCCCCCAGCCCCTGGTGCTGGTCCCCACCCTAGCACTTACAGCTGACCAATGCCAAGAGCAGCCAGGCGCCTTCCCC
Source organism: Coracias cyanogaster (assembly GCA_033124195.1). NCBI lineage: Eukaryota > Metazoa > Chordata > Aves > Coraciiformes > Coraciidae > Coracias > Coracias cyanogaster. The sequence continues at coordinate 682 of JAVSBS010003439.1, read as the reverse complement.
ATGGGCGAGAGTCCCCAGCTGACCCACAAACCCCATCCCTTCCCCTGCTGCCATCAGGGGACCATGTCAAGGCTGTGGCAACAGCGGGCAGAGACAGGGCAAACCCCATCTGGGCTCTCGGGCTCAAACTTGGAGCATTCAAGCAGCCGGCGAGCTGCCTGCAGCCCATCACGCATCACCCAGATGGTATCAGCTGCCTGGTCAGCCCGGCAGCGACCCCAGCACTTACCTGGCAGCACCCAGAGTCCCCACAGCACCCAGCTCCAGAGCAGCCGCTGGCCCCGGCACCCCATGGTGCTTCCTTGGCGGCAGGGACAAGGCTGCAGCTCTCCCTGTCCCAGGGGAAGGACACAACAGGGTGGTTCCAGCGGTGAGCACTCCCCCGGGCGGAGGGGACGCAGACGCCACGTGTCCTGCCAGGGGCACTGATGACTCCGCGTCCTTGCAGCCTGCCATGGAGGTGGCCGTGTCCCCATCCTGGGGACGCGCTGATGCTGAGTGACACCCATTTTGCCATGGGAGGTTTTAAGTCCCTTCCTAGGGTGACTTCACGGTTGCCACCACAAGGTTGGGGTCCCCAGCCCCTGAGGAGCACCTGCTGGGTTGCAAAGTCACCTGGCCCAAAGGCCCTGGCATGACAAGCAGGGACAGAAGTCCCCAGCACCTCCAGGAGGGTTGGCTC
>JAVSBS010003437.1:0-14560 GCA_033124195.1 Coracias cyanogaster | reverse complement strand
CTATAGTCCGGCCCGCGACAGTGTCTGAGGGACAGTGAACCAGCCCCCTGTTTAAAAAGTTTGAGGACCCCTGATCTAGACCCTGAGGTGCCAGTTAGTTACCCTGAGGTACAGTTTGTTGCAAACAGTTCTGGGTTGTGGTATGCTCTGGTTTTGCTCTGTTTTGTCTGTTATGGAGGCTGCACCTGCACAATCCACCCTGTGACCACAGTCACAACTCGACTGGTTTCCTTGGAGTGGTGGTGCAGTCACCTCTTCCCTCCAAAGTTAAAAGGGAGCACCGTCTCTGTGAGGATTTGTGCTCATTTTGGATCATCATTCCTCAATTATTCTAATGTCACTTATTACAATACAATTCCTAACCACAATCAGCATTAAGAAAGTACAAACACATCAAAACTTTTCCCCAAACAATTAGTTCCCAGTGTAGCAACAATTGTTGCTGAGTCTTTTGCCACCTTCTTCATCTTGTTGCTCTGATCCTGAAGTGGCATTGCAATGTTCAAGATGTGTATACAGCATTGGTGACAGTGTTATTCCGATCCCTACCCTGTGACGTAAGTTCATCACTTGGGCAAGTCCACATTGTCATCCAGGTCCTGGTTGTCACTAGTGAAAGCAGCAAAATGGTCCACTTCTCCATTGGCCTGTAAGAAAACACAGGGCTGGCCTTGGTTTAGAAACCAGGCTTCAAGAAGTCAGGGACTATCCACCCTGACTAATACGACAGGTTTTCTGTTCCCATCCAGGGCTTCCTAGGCATATAAGCCTCTGGGTCTTGCCAGGGTCATAGGCACAATGCCAATAGAAGGTGGCTTCACCATTACGAGCTGGTATTGGCACGTCCATTCTGTGGTATTCTTATAGGTTGCATTAAAAATTACAGTGGCACCATTCTCTGCTGTCAGCAGGAGGATGTGCAATTCCCCTGCCTGTGCTTTATATTGCTACCTGGATCCATAGGACAGGCAGATGCGTTTGTGAACCACACTTTGTTGATGTTACTATTGAAGTTATACTTGGAACAGCAGCTGCTAACGGAGGAGTGTTACTATTCAATTTTTCAATAATCAACTGCCAACACCCATCACACTTTTGATCTGGCCAGACTGGAGAATTGTAAGGGGAATGGGTATGGCTGATTATCTGTCACTTCTCCAGATCGCTGATCACTTCTGTGGTGCCCCATTTAGCTGCTGCTGGCAGGGGTATTGAGCAACGCAGGTCACTATAGAAGGTGGCAGTGGTGGAGTGAGCTGCAGGGTCACATTGTGAGCCCCTTCCACCCCTCAGCTCCTGAAGCTCCATGTGGCCACTGGGCAGATACCACCTACCTGCCTGCTAATACATCAAATACTAATATATTCCCCTTGTGAGGGCTTAGAGCCACCTCCACAACCATCACCTGCTTTTCCCCAGGCAACAAAAACTGAGTTTGACCCATGGAACATTTTCCTGCTTTACCTGTTACTCCAATTATGCTTATGATTTTCCTCAAGGGCTTAATTCCATGTTCCTTGGCTAGCTGCTTGTTTAGGACACTAATTTGGGCCCCTGTATCAATTAAGAACTCTAAACTTACTTGCTTCGGACCCACGGGAATGTGTGTATACAGTTCCCACTCCCATGTGTTCCCTGGGCACACATCTCTGGCACATCACACAGCCCCATGTGGGCACATGTGGCTTGCGCAGCCCTGCACACGCAACACATCTCCTGCGCATACCCCAGCCCTGCGCTGGCATCCACAGCGGGCATTAAACACACATCCCTGCACGTGCCACATGTGTCCCCGGCAGGTAACTCTTGCAGAGGCCTCTCGGGTCCCCTGAACACACTGTGGGTGCCTGTGGCCCCTCCAGTTGTGGACATGCTCCTGCGGTCCTCTCCCTGCACCATTGGCAGTGGGTGCTGTGCCCACGTGTGTGGACACTGGGTGTGCTGAGAGCTTGCCCTGCTGCAGCTGGACCCCACTCCGGAGACACCTCCTGGCACGCTGGTGTGCTCCATGCTGCCAGCTCCCCTGGCACATGCCTGCATGCAGCCTACCAAGTGACATGCCCACATGTCACAGCTGAGTGTGGGCAGCCCATGCACACACTCCTACATGCTCTGCACTGTGGTGTGCTCAGACTGGGGTGTGTTTCCCCATACTTGTGGGGCCTCTGCCACATGCCACTAGGTAGCAGCAGCACTAAGGTCACCATAGCTAGGAGAGGCTACCACCCAGTGGTTCTCTAGGTCTGCAGACACTAAGAGTTTGCCTTCAGCCTTGCCAGCCATGCATCCCTTCTGTGTTGCCACATGTCCCAGGGGACCCTCAGCACCACCAGCTTTGCCTGGAGGTAGAGGATCCATGCTGCCACAGTGCTGCCCACCCCACAGCCAGGCCCTGAGCTGTGGCGTGGCTGCACAGCTGCCAACAGCACCACATGCTGCCCACCCCACTGTCCCCACCACCACTCCCTGTGCTGTGCACCATGCCTGTGCCGCACCATGCCACTCACCCCTCCCCGGTGCTGTTCCCAGGCGTGGGCTACGGGATGATGGTGGTGTCCACGTACATCGGGATCTACTACAACGTGGTGATCTGTATTGCCTTCTACTACTTCTTTGTGTCCATGACGCACGTGCTGCCCTGGACGTACTGCAGCAACGCCTGGAACACGCCTGAGTGCATGGGGGTGCTGGATGGGAACCTCTCCAGCCGCACTGCCCTCAACCTCACGCATCTCCTCAATGCTACCCAGAAGCGCACCAGCCCCAGTGAGGAGTACTGGAGGTACTGGGGACAGGGATGGGGGACAGGGAAGGTGGTGGTGGCAGGGCCCCACTAACACTGGCTGCCCCTATGCAGGAGGTATGTCCTGGACCTGTCAGATGACATCGGGAACCTGGGGAAGGTGCGGTTGCCCCTCCTGGGGTGCCTTGGCGTCTCCTGGGTCGTGGTCTTCCTCTGCCTCATCAAAGGCGTCAAGTCCTCCGGGAAGGTACCCACGTGTTCCTCCTCCAGGCCCTACCCCTGAGTGTGGACGCACCCCCTTTGTAGATGGCCACACCCCACCCTCTTCCCCTCTTGGGAATGTACCGCCCATTGTAGATACCGCCTCACTCCTGGGCCCAGCCTCTTCCTTTTTAGAAGTGGTCCCAGCCCTCTGTACATGCTCCTCCCATGTGGCCATGGCCCTGCCTTCCCTGGCTATAACCCCTCCCCCTGGACCATACCCTCTCCTCCTGGACCATTGTTCTACAGTCTAGGCAATAACTCCCCCTGTCCCTAGCCCTGTCCCCAGTCCAGAGCCCTGCCCCATCCCCAGCCACACAGTTTGTCACCCCACCCCACTGAGGTGCCGGCCCACAGGTGGTGTACTTCACGGCCACCTTTCCCTACGTGGTGCTCACCATCCTCTTCGTGCGTGGCATCACACTGGAGGGGGCCCTCACTGGCATCATGTACTACCTGACACCCCAGTGGGATAAGATACTCAACGCCAAGGTGAGTGAGACAGGAGGTTGCAGGTGGCTGGGGGACAGTGAGACTGGGGGGGCATAGCACTGACCATCCCACCACCACAGGTGTGGGGTGATGCGGCCTCACAGATCTTCTACTCACTGGGCTGTGCCTGGGGCGGGCTCATCACCATGGCCTCCTACAACAAGTTCCACAATAACTGCTACCGGTGAGTGCCTGGCTGCAGTCCCCCTGTCCCCACTGGTGTCCCCCAGGCCTGCTGCCAGTCTTGACTTTTCTTCCCACAGGGACAGCATCATCATCAGCATCACCAACTGTGCCACCAGTGTCTACGCAGGCTTCGTCATCTTCTCCATCCTGGGCTTCATGGCCAATCACTTGGGTGTGGATGTGTCCAAGGTGGCTGATCATGGCCCTGGGCTGGCCTTTGTGGCCTACCCTGAGGCCCTCACCCTGCTCCCCATCTCACCCCTCTGGTCCATCCTCTTTTTCTTCATGCTCATCCTCCTAGGACTGGGCACTCAGGTAGGTCATGGTGGAGTCACTGCGTTGGGGTGACATCATGGTGTCGAGGTGGTGACATGGTGTGCCCTCCACCCCACATGCAGTTTTGCTTGCTGGAGACACTGGTCACAGCCATCGTGGATGAGGTGGGCAACGAGTGGATCATCCGCAGGAAGACTTTTGTGACACTAGGGGTGGCTGTGGCGGGCTTCCTGCTGGGAGTCCCTCTCACCACACAGGTAGGTGAGCATGGGATCGTGGTGACAGGGTGCCTTGTGCCTGTACTATTGCCATGGTGAACATCTCAGCCAATATCCACATTGTTGCCATGACCACCTTGGTGGTGGTGACACCCAGGACCTGGTGTTGCCATGCCAACACTGGAGATGGTATCCAGACTAAGTGTTGCCATGCCAACCATGGTGGTTATATCCGAGCTGTTTGTTGCCATGCCAGCCCTGGCAATGCACCAGCATTGCCCTGTGGACGGCAGCGGTACCACCAGGGCAGCCATGCCAATGGGTCCCTCTCGCAGGCGGGCATCTACTGGCTCTTGCTGATGGATAACTACGCTGCCAGCTTCTCCCTGGTCATCATCTCCTGCATCATGTGCGTGGCCATCATGTACATCTATGGTAGGTGCAACTGCCTATGGCCAATCAGCCAGCAAGGCTGCCCTAGCCAGCCAGTGGGGAAGGGGGTGTGCTAACTTTTAGCCAATCAGCGGGTTGCTCTGTGCTAACTGGCAAGGCCATTGGCCAATCAGAGCAGCCATGACCTTAGGGTGGGTGCCACCTCAGGCTGTGGAGCTGGTGCTGTGCAGGGCTGAGAGGGGCTTGAGGCTCTGCCAGGGCTACAGCCCAGCTCCCGGCTACTTGTCCCCACAGGGCACCGCAACTACTTCAAGGACATTGAAATGATGCTGGGCTTCCCGCCTCCACTCTTCTTCCAGATCTGCTGGCGCTTCATCTCTCCTGCCATCATCTTTGTGAGCATCATGACCATGGGGCCACCAGAGGAGGGGAGGGGGGAGCCCACCTGGGCCCCCCACTTGCCCATCCTCAGGAAGGGGTGCTGGGCTGCAGAAGGGCAGCAGGGAGGGGTCAGAGCAGGGTGACTGGAGGGCTGAGCAGGCTAGCTCCTCACCACTGGCTGATCCTGCCTGTCCCTCCCCAGTTCATCCTGGTCTTCACAGTGATCCAGTATCGGCCCATCTCCTACAACGACTACGTCTACCCCACCTGGGCCATCAGCATCGGTTTCCTCATGGCGCTGTCCTCTGTCATCTGCATCCCCATCTACGCCATCTACAAAGTGTGCCGCTCCGAGGGCGACACGCTGCTGGAGGTGGGTAGCCAGAGGCTAGACCCCTTTGTCCATATCCCACCTGGGGCTGCCTACAAGGCTGTCACCCACACCCCCCCCCCGGAGCTGACAGCACCCTGCAGCGGCCATGTGCAGGCACCGCCCATGGGACACCCCACCTCCAGGCACTCCTAGAGGCGCTGGCATGTTGGGGAAAGGCAGGGCAGGGGAGCATGGCGAGTGCTAACCGTGTCCCCATCCTCTCCCGCTCTCTCTAGCGCTTGAAAAATGCTGCGAAGGCAAGCAAGGACTGGGGCCCGGCACTGGCAGAGCACCGCAGCGGGCGCTATGCCCCAGCCTTCAGCCCCTCCACCGAGTCCCACCTGGAGGTGCAGGCCCTGCAGCCAGAGAAGGGCCAGAGCGAGGCGGCGGCTGCCTCACCCGTGCAGGGCAGCAACGGCTCAGCCCACAGCCAGGACTCCAGACTGTGACCCCCACCGTCCCCGCACCCCTCTAACCCCTCCTGCGCGGTGACACTTTCGCACCTTCCGCTGGCGGAGCCTGGCTCCGGGCCGCACCGGACCGCGGGGGGCTCCCAGCGCCCGTCCCCAAGACCCCGCCACCTCCTCGCTGGTTAACCCCCCCCCGCCCTCCCCCTTCCACCCATGGCGTTCGTTAATCCTCCTGTTTACGGTAACCTTCCTGCGCGACGCTGGGACGAGAGAGGACGGGGCACAGCCCCGGGAGGGCCGGGAGCCAGAGGCACTTTGCAGGGGCCCTGCCCTGCGGGGGATGCACATGATGGGGGGAGCGGGATGCCCCCCACTCCCCTGTCCCCCCAGCCAGGCAGCCTGCCCCACCGTGGGACACCCTCCTGGCCCATCCATGGGGTGGGAGTGGGGCTGGGGCACCCTTAGACTGCCCACAGCTGCCCCATGTTGCGTGCAGAGGGCTGTCGTGGCGGGGAGGTGGCATTGCAGGGACCCCCAGCCCAAGTGGGTACCTGCTGTAGCTCAGATCCTGCAGGTCCCATGGGTGGCTGTGCCCAGAGATGGTGCCAAGCACTGGGCCAGCACAGGGAGATGGATGGGGGGCAAGCACGCTGCCCTCACGGGCAGTGGGATCTCATGGCACAAGACACAAGCACTTAAAGCACACGTGTGTCTGCATATGTGTCCCTCGCAGACACGGTACGGGCATGCATGTGGCACACGTGGGCACGCACATACATACGGTACCCCGGGGCTATGCAGGTGGTGAGCTGGTACGCTCTCTTCCCCTCATGCACCCTTCCACCCTCTGGCCCCATTGCAAGGCTGTGGGTGCCCAGGCACCACCAGCAAAGCTGGGTGCAGCCGTAAGCAGTGTGGGCAAAGCCTGGCACTGCTGCCTGCCCCATAGTGGGGTAGGAGGCTGGGAGACATTTAAGCCTGGCTGGGGGTGTGACAGGGCAGGGCTGGGGTCCAGCTCTCCCCAGCAGCCCTGGCACAGGCAGGGGGGACCTTCCATGGTGCTAAGGGGGCACAGGATGGACCAGCCCCCCAGCTGCTGCTACTGAGAGGTACCAGTGGAGATGCAGAGGGCTGTACCAGCCCACTCACTCCAAGCCATTGGGGGACGCTTTGTCCCCAACCAGTATTAGTGGAGGAGGATGCACTGGCAAAGGCTGGGCGGTTTTAAATCTGTCTTCCAGCTCCAGCCAAAGGCCTTGGAGCTCTTGATTTGGGGTGGATGGAGTGACACCCTTCCCACGCTCCTGCTCCCCTCCCAGCCAGCAGCCTGCGCTCCCCACGCCACAGCCCCAAGGTTGGCACAGGGACATGGTGTGGTCTGGCAGGGTGGCGGGTGCAGTGGGCGCTGAGCCCCAGCAGGATGTTCCAGCTCCCCTGTCCCTGTCCCAAGCCCCCCGCCATGCCACGGCGAGGGGCACAGGTTCCCGCATGGTGCCCGTGCCCTGCCCCATGTGTCACGCTGCTGTTCTTCACCTCTAATTGTTAGCAATAATGCGCGCGTCCCTGGGCAGTGCTGCCTGTGCCAGTGTCTCTCCCAGTGTAGAGTTCTAAAGTATCCTAGATTTTAATGAGATTTATATTCCTGAGGTTGTGTCCTGCTGTGCCCTTCTTTGGGGGGGGGTGGTGGTTGACAGTGGGGGACTATGTCCCAGGGGTGCAGCCCCTTCCCCTTCGGATGCCCGGTGGTGGGGAACCCTCCCTTGCCCTGCTTGGACCTACAAAACCAGCTGGTGCGAAGGCAATGGTTGGGACCCAGGGGTTTGACCCTGTTGGGAGAGAGCATTGTCCCCAAGGGGAGGCAGGGCAGTGGCAGCAAGCGTCCATGGCACAGGGAGGGCAGCCAGCTTTGCCCCGCACCTGCCCTAGGCACTTCACCTTGGCTGGATGCTGAAACTGCCTCATCTCATGGCAATCCCCGCCCCTCCACCTAGCCCCACAAACCCTGCAAACTTTTGAAACTTTTATTAAATACAAAAACCCCGGTCTCTACGACCGAATGCTGCATTCAACGTACGTTGAAAAAAAGGGTCAGACATTCAAATGTACAAAAGTCGCCGTTTCCCCCCCTGCCCTGGCATGCTGCCTCGCTCCCAACCCCACTGCTCCCGGCCCCTTGCGGGGTGTGGGGGTGCTGGGACTGTCAGTCCCATGGAGGGGCACGGGGAACCCGCCCTGCATGGCCCCAGCCTCTCCTGCCTGCAGCCCCCCTGCACCAGGCCTGCAGGGGGGAAGCCAGATAAGGGGGAGACCCTAATGGCCCCCAAACTACCTGTGGGGCACCCACTGCTAGAGGGAGCCATGGGGCAGCACTCCCTGCGCTCGCCCCTACCAAGAGAGGCTGGGGGGTTCAAATGAGCCCAATCCCACCCCAAAACAGGGCAGGGGCTGCACACGCACACTCACACACACACACGCACACAACACACACAGCATCTGCCTTTGGGGAAGGAGGACAGGATTCGGCCGCCACCCCCCAGCCCTGGGGAAACTGAGGCACAGTGAGGGGCATTTGCTAACCAGAGGTCTCTGTTTGGCAGAGCTGAGACGGGGCCCTGCTCTAAGCACCAGACTAAAGCAGAGGAAGACAGCGAGCCACGTCTGTGTGCCCAGCAGCGCAGGCAGCGCCCAGCTGGGGCAGCAACCTCACCCTCATCCTACCTGTTCAGGGGAGCCTGGGCTGGGCCCAGCCGGGGCAGCAGCTGCTCCAGCACTGGCAAAGGGGGAAGCCTGCACCCCGCTTCTCGCAGCACTGGTAGGCACCCCCCAGCTTTTCCAGAGCAGCGGGATCTCCCTCTCCCCACCCAGGCTGCAGGCAGGACCTGGCATGGGCAGGAGGCTCCTTGCCAGGGCTGGGGCTGCCCCTTGCCCCTGTGCCGGGAGCCACACGCAGGGCACTGGACTTGTCCGCCAACACACGGAGCATGGGGCGGGGGTCCTGCAAACACACTCGTGGGGATGGGGGGACAGAGATATCCTGGGGACCAAGGGGCAGGCTGGGGGCGGCCATCTCCAGAAGGCAGCAGAGTAGGCAGAAAACATCCCTGTCCAGTCCTGGCTCTCGAGGAGTCGGCGAAAACCCACCATGCCCAGTCAGCCCAGACACAGAACTGGGTCCTGGCAGCTGTGCCGGCAGGGCAAGTGCTAGCCCCGGGCCAGGCGAGGTGGTGGCCTGCCAATATCCACCGTGATGTTGGTGTACATGGGCTGACGAGAGACCTCCACCAGCCGGTACTGCAGTGAGCTGATCCCATCCCGCTTCATTGTCATTTTGGTGTTCTGGATCTTGGTGAACCTGGTGCAAAGGGGAGCAGGATGAGGCAGGGGGGAGGGTGGGGGCCCTTGCCGTGGTGCCAGCGGTGCCACCATGGGGGTGAGCAGAGCAGGGGAGCCAGCCAGTGATCACCCTGGCATCTTGGCTGACCCAGCCCCTGCGTCTCACTCACCTCTGCGGGTTGGGCTCGTTGTGTTTGTCACGTTCATGCTTGATCATGCGATATCTCCCAATGCGGATGTCGGGCCTTGACACCTTCATGCCATTCAGGGAGATGCTGGGGGCCGGGAGCAAGGAGGGATCAGAGTATGGGCACCAGGATGGGACATTCCCCAACCCAAAGACCTCTGGGATTAGCCCCCAACCCAAACAAACCTGTCCCTGGTTAAACAGGGCTGTGCCAAGCCAAGATGAGCAAAGCCAGGCCATAGCCAGGCCAGTGTCATAACCGAGAGTGCCACATGCCTCATGGCAGAGCATGCTCAAAGCACTGCTTCCACCCAGCGACCTCCAGCTCCACAAGCCAGCAGCTTCGGTCAGCACAGCCACCATCCCTCCCTCCCTCTCTGCCTCCTTCCCTCCCTCCCTTTTGCATTCTCCAAATGCTGGTTCCTGACCCTTCCCTTGGGGGCCTCCCCACATGTTAAAGGCTGCCTGAAGCTCTCCCAGAGCTCCACAGGCTGCTTGTTCCCCACCCTGAGCCCACTCTGGATGGAAACCACAAGGTGACACCCTGCCCGAAGCACTTGCAAGGGCTGTTTTGCTCACCCGGCCATTACGGGCTGGTCGTGCACCACCGGCTGCCTGCTGCTCCCCTGGGCAACACCAAGGGGAACTCACAGGAGATGCAGCGGCAGCTGTCTGGCTCCAGCACTCAGCGTGAGGCGTGTGGGGACGATTCAGCTCTGGCACCCAACGTGGGGTGCATGTGGGGGGATTCAGCTCTGGATCAGCATGCGCCTGTGCTGCAGCCTACCGGCTGCCAGCTGAAATGCCTGTTTGGCTGCTACACAGCCACCATCAAGACTTGTTTCCAAGTTTTGCATCCCAGCTCTGGACGCTTCCAAGTTTAGCATTCTGGCCCTGGCCTGGAGCAGAGCCCACAGGCGCACTGCCCCACTGGCACAGCTCCTACTGTGGTGGGAGGGGCTGGGCCTCGCTCCACTGGGTGCTGCGGGGTTCAGCCATAAGGAAAGTACATGGGTGCCCCACATCCCCCCAACACCCTGGGAAGGGCCAGTTTGATCCATGAAGGTCACCAGCTCAAGTTGGAGGGTAATTCAATCCCTCCCTGCCATGTGGCATGCCTCATACATGTCCCCTGCAAAACCTGGAGCCCCAGCCCTGATGAAGGTGCCAGCAGTGAGCCCCTGGCATTTATCCAACCAGTCAGCGCTGGTGAGGGGTTGGCACCTACCGGTTAAAGATGTCATCATCCTCTCCTCCCCAACCCCAGTACTCGTTGGGAAAGCCATTGATCTTCAGGAACTGGGACTTGCTCAGCCCAGAGACGCCACCAAAGTAGCCAGCATACGGCAGCCTGTAGGTTGACAGCAAACAGGTCAACCCCAGGGATAGGCAAGGATGGGGTTCAGCCCCATGGGGACCCTCAGGGACAAGCACTAGCCCTTCCTCACATCACCCTCCTACCCAGAGTTCTGTGCCCTTTCCCATCCCATGTCAAAAACTTGACCCAGCGACCCCACACCTGTCCCAGGTGACAACCAAGGTTGGTGGCCCCAGTGTCATCCTGGTGAGGCAACGCCAGCCCTGCCCAAGTGGAAACTCCCAGCCCCTCAGGGCACCCACCTGAACCCAAACTTGTCCATTCCAACAGCAAAGTGCCGCGGCTGCTCATAGCAGCGATAGAGGTTGCGGTCGTCCATGGGTATGAGGTCCACATCACTGAAGATGAAGCAGTCATACTCCTCATCATCTTTGAGTGCCTCCAGGAATCCCACGTTGAGCAGCTTGGCCCGGTTGAAGGTATCCTCACCGAACTGTAGGGCAGAGCTCAGTAATTCCCTTCTGTCCACTCTGGTCCCACCACCCCCTCACCCCTGTCCCCCTCACCTGGTTAATGATGTAGATGCCATAAGCCACCTTCTGCCGGCGCAGGATGGGGTGCAGGTAGTGCAGCCAGTACTTGAGGTGGTGCTCGCGGTGCCGGAAGGGGATGAGGATGGCCACCTTCTGCCGGGGCAGGCAGTCCGGGGGGGTGTACTTGCCACCCCGCCGCACGTCAGGGTTCTCCCGCTGCACTCGCTCCATGCTCATGGGAGAGCTGAACTCAATAAGCAGGCGCCCAACTGCAAGAGGGAGGGCAGGGTGATGCTCGCAGGACAGGACATGGTCAGGGTCATGGTCACCTGGTGCTCACAGCCAGGCTGGCAGAGCAAACAGTGCGGAGGACCTGCAAGGGGGACCAGCACTGCCAAGTACAGAGGACACCCAAAATCACACCCAAAATCTTTCCTCAGCAGAGGCAGAGACTGGGCAAGCCACTAACAAAACTTGAAACCAGCTGTACTGGTACCAGTTCCAGGTTGGGGTTTCTCCACTGCTCCACCCCTAGGACAACTGGGAAGCTATGCACAGGGGACAAGGATGCCACCATGGGCACCCACCCCAGCTCCATGCTTGGAGCCAGAGCCCAACTTGCCCCCCAGGCTCATGCCACACATCCACACATCTCACCTAAGCCAGGAGGTGTCTCCTGGCAGGGCTGCAAGGGCTTCTCGGTAGCAGACTGGTTGGCGCTGGGCTTGGCGCTGGAGGATGGGGCCTCAGCACCAGCTGGCCCGTAGCTGGGAACGGTGCTGTTGGGGCGGGAGGAGTTGGAGAAGGGGTGGGCACGCGAGGCGTTCCTGGCGTTGAAGCGGCTGAAGAAGTCCAGGTGCTGCGCGTAGACGTCGAAGTAGAGGATCATAATGATGACAAAGTGTAGCAGGCAGAGCAGCAGCACGGCCTTGCAAATCCTTTCCAGGGTCACCCCCAAGAGCAGCCTGGTCATCTTCTGGGCATGGGCAGGCAGACATGTGCGCTCAGTGGGGCAGGGAGGCGGCTCCAGCCACGGTTCCAATCCTGCTGAGACACCCCACACTCAGGACACTGACAGCCTGAGCCCCCAACCCCAGTCTGAACAACATCGGGGCAGCAGGAGCCACGCAGGCCTGACACAGAGCTGATGGGCTCACAGGTTGGTATGCCAGAGAGCACCTCAGGGGGTATGCTGCACCTGGATTCCTGCTCTGAAGGCACAGCCATGAAGACACAAGAAGTCCCCACACAGCAAGTCTCCTCCCTGCCTTCCAAGGCAAAGATCAGGCCAGACCCATTCTGCATCCCTGTCACTCCCCTAGCAGGGGACAGGGATACCCCCACGGGTGCCACCAAGAGCCTAGGTGGTGGCAGGGCCCTTGGAGAAGGTCATGCCCTCCACAAAACGCAGCCAGCCTGGGGTGTCCCAAGGACACCACAGGTAGCCCCTCCAGCCACTCCTTTCCAAGGCACCCCATCCTCCTGCTCCCCATCTTGGCCTCCCCTCAGTGCTGCACCCCAGCAGTGGCACCAAAGCGAGACCAGCAGCAAGGGCCATGCCACCAGCAGGGCAAGCAGCTGCGTGGCAGACACCATGGGGGACAGAGGTCCCAGCCCCCAGGGTGGAGGTCCCTGCAGCATCCAGGGAGGTCCAGCTTACAGCCAGTGGCATGGGTCCTGTCTCCTGCTGCCAGTGGGAAGGCCTCTTGGGATGCCTGGAGCTTCTGGGAGCCAGGGTCCCCTTATCTCCCACATGACACCTGGAGCTGGGCCAGAGCCCTGCCAGGAAGGCAGCCCTGAGAGTCATCGGAAAGCCTCGGCTGAGCCAAATTCTCTGGCCGTTCCCAGCCAGGGCTCAGGCCGCAGCACAGCCATACACCCCAGCTCCTGCCCCAGTCCCTGCTCCCAGGGAAGCTGCTTGGGCAGGACAAGGCAACCACAAGAGATGGCTACAGGGGCTCGCAAGGCCCTGGGGACCCTGGGACAGGCCAGGGCAGCTGCAGGGATCCCAGAGGGCCCCCAGTGGGTGGGGAGCTGTGGCAGGACCCCCTGGCAGGAGCACAGCTAGGACCTGAGGGTGCTGCCAACTGGACCAGGGCCTGGGCCAGCCCACCAGCAGTTGCCAGCCCTGGCCAGTGGGGCCCCCACGGGAAGCCACAGGGCACTGGCTTAGAGTGAGGATTGGAGCCGAGGTGCGAAGCAAGACCCCCTGCCCAGCTTCACTCTGGCTGCCCTCTCAGCTGCAGAGTTGACCCTGGCAGGCAGCAGGGTGCTGACAGGAGCCCACTGCAGGCATGGAGGTGGCTGGAAATGGCTCCAAGCCCAATACCCCAACTGTGTCCACCCTCCCTCCCTCTGCAGGTCACACAGCAGGTGCCTGCAGGCAGGGGGCTCCTGGCACACACCAGCACCCCAACCCCTCATCCTGTTTTTTTTTCTAGAAAGTTGCCCTCTGGAGAATTAGCAGGTTTTGCCATTATCTCCCAAACCTTCTCACGGTCACAGTGCCCTGTCACCAAGCACAGCCTTTGATGTAGCAATCTGCCTGTTCCCAGCGCCTGCCAGAAACCCTCCCCAAAAACTCTCGCAGCAGGCAGCAGCACATGGAGCAGCAGAATCTCGACAGGGTGGGGAGGTGCTAGGGAAAAATGAGAGTGGGTTTTAGGGACCCTTTTACAGAGCGGTCCATGAGGTGAGTAGAGTGCAACGCTCAACGGAAACAAAAGCTAAGCACTCTATCGAATGGTGGCCATGGGATGCCATGAACACGAGTGGGCCTAGAACCACCTGCTAAGCAGGGGGGGCTACAAAAAATGATGTCATCTCCCCCTCACCGCAGCATCCTCCTGGGGTGAGAAAGGCTGAAAGCAACCTGGGATTGGGGAGCTGGTCCCTTGGGATTCACCCTGGTGTGGTGGGTGCCATGGAGGCTGGTGATGCTCATTCCTACGGAGGTGTGAGTGGAGCCGATGGCCCCGGGGCCACCAAACGTGTCCCCGAGGCCACCAATTTCCCCCCCCACCTCCCTTCCCCCGGCCAAAAGCAGGGCAAGGGGGCCGCATTCAACACAACCAATCCACCCCCCCCTAGTTTTTCCCGTCCCCGATACGCACACAAACTTATTAAAAACCGAGAAAGAACCTCAAAAAGACGCTTTTTCCGGAGCCGGGGCGGTGCCACCTCGAAGCGGCCGGGCTCGCATCCCCTGGGTCGCATCCCCGGCCCCCCCACCCGGCCAGGCCTGTCGGCGCCGTTCCACTCACCGCGGCCTCGGGGGCTGCCGCGCCGCCCCGGCGCCGGTCAGCGGCCCCCGCCGCCGCCTTCTCTTCCTCTTCCTCCTCCAGCCCCGGCCGCCGACCCGCGGGCTCCCATGCCCGGGGCTGCGGGGGGGGGCCTGCCGGCCGGGGCCGCCGCACCACCGAGAGCCGCAGGGAGACGGGGCCGCGCCCGCACGCC
>JAVSBS010003436.1:11643-26456 GCA_033124195.1 Coracias cyanogaster | reverse complement strand
CCGCCCGCCGGCTGCCGGTACTGCGGCCGGCCGGGCCCGAACAAAGCCGCGGCCCGCCGCGCTGGCCCTCGCGGGGAAGAGCCGGGCCCGGCGGGCCGGGGGCCTCCTCCCCGGGGCAGCTCTGCTGGGTGTTTCAGCACGGAAAACTTGTTCTCGGGGGTGACCCCCGCCGAAGCCGCGCTCCGCCCGCCCGCGGAGGCCTCACCGGAGCGCGCTGCCAGCGCCTCCGGTGCCCGCGGAGGCCTCGGGGTCGGCGTCGTTCCTCCCAGCCCCCCCGAAACCTCCCCTCGGGAGCTGAGCTGCGTGTTAACGTGCGTGCCTTCCTAAGGTCTCAAAAACCGCCGGTTGGGATGTTGAGCCGGCCTTAGGAATTAACGAATTCGGAAATACCGATGGTGGAAGCAGCCGTTTGACTCCTTTCTGCTCAGTTTCACTTTCATAGAATTCAGGCTGTGGTTACAAAACCTGCTGCAGGGATTGGGTTTTTCCCTCCTGTGAAGGGTTAATAACGTCCTGGGTGTTTGGTTTTTTTTTAATGTACGTATTTTGTTTGCAGAGTCAAAAGTAACGAGATACAAAGTTAATCTATGCTGAAAATCAACAAAATCAAAAAGAACTTTCCGGGAACCTGAAGAACCGCTTTGTTCTGATAAACGAAGCATTTTTGCTGTAGAAAGCAAGCTGAAAAATCCCTCTTTTAAATGCGTGGCTTTTTCCCCTCTGCATACCTTTGGGAAAAAAAGTTTCTAGTAGTGTTTTAAACAATTGAATAGGCTTTACTCTTTTTACTCAGCCTTAAATTCTTCAGGTTTTTGAGCTCTCGATGGAGTAGGTGGTTCTGACTTCTTTAAGTGAGATGAGTAGGGGCCAGATCGCGTTGAAAAGGTCTTTTAAAGCAACTTCTTTCGTGCCTCCAAAGAGGAAAAGGGACCATTTTCTGGTATTTCTTTGTCAAGAATCTGTTGATCCGGTGGTTTAATCTTCCTGAGTTTTGAAACATGTTAATACGTTGAAAACTTGAGTATATTAAAATCACGTTTTTAAAAAATGTAGTTAAACGTGTGTATCACTGAGAAATGAGTGAACTTGTCTTGGATGTTAGAAAACGCTCAAAATGATTCATTGCTGAATTACGTGGAATAATTCAATTTGAGGGAGGAAACTGGCGCTTGAGCCTTGTACACGTGTTTTATATCTGTGCTTTTAGGTGATGTGCTGGGTAAGGAGAGAAATCTGAACCTCAAATTCAATTATTTTGATGGCTTCTGAACGATCCTAGGGAGGCTCCCGATGTCACAAGCCTTTTTAGAAGTTCCTGTGTATTGAGAACTTCTGTTCCCAGTGTATTGCACTTATCTACGCACTCCAAATAAGGGGAAGAATAACCAAGAGGATTTCCTAAATTTCTCCTTAAAACTCGACTCTTTGCGCTCCTAAAACTAAAAACCAATTGAGGAGGAGGGAAACAGAGTCAGTCTGGGAGGCTCCAAACTAAATTCTCCATGTGATCGCTACCTGGTTTATTCAAGACTGTGCTTGGATAAAAACGCTGATTAATTTAGTGGGGAATGAAGTAGTAAATCTTGTCTCCTGCCCTTTGCTGTGACTCGCACACATCCCAGCTGAGAGTTTTGGTGAATGCAAAGGTATTCTGTAATCTGATACTTGATGGGTTTGTGGGTAGCTCCACAAATCTGGGGAAGAAGGCGAAGCAAAGCTGCGAAGAAATCATTTCCATTGAGTTTGTTAATTTGGGAGTGGATTTGTGTAGTCTCTGTGCTGCTTGCATTCCTCCTTAGTACTCTAAGTCAACAAGCCTTGAAAACAAAAGCAAATACCTTACCACAGGTCTGAACTAATTTACTTTGTAAGTGTTTTAAGTACCATACTGGGTAGTCAAACTTAAATGAGAGTTTTCGTTTTGAGCGCTAAACCAGTCAAACAGTCACTTGATTCTTCTCTGCAACTAGAATACATCTTGACAACCTCATGTGAGATTTCAGCTGGGAAAGAATGCGATTTTATCCCCTCTCTGCAAGTGCCCGGAGGCAGACTTACACTCGCTGATTAGTCAGGAGGCTTTTTAATCACCTAGCAGATCAGAATACAGAAGCGTTCTCGTTTGGGTTTTGAAAAATTAAGAAAAAAACAAAGGTGAAATTGGTTCTCTGTCGTCAGCAGCTAACTCTCTGATTGGGCCTGGCTTTGGATCGCTTCACACATGACCGATTTAGCGCCTAAAATACCCACGGTGTGTTCTGTGATTTATGTCAAAGCTTGGTGCCCGTGGAGCTTCCTCCTCTCTCCAGCTGCTGAGCAGCAAGTGTCTTCTCGCTCGGGCGAGTACGGGAGCCTGCCGTCGTTACTCCCGCAGCTTCCAGGCTGAGCTCCTGCAGTCACGCTGGTTTTGGCAGACCCCTTCTGTGGAACCACTAATGGCTTCAGGGAACCTGTGCTGTGCATCCATCTTGCTCTAGAGGTGGAGCTCGGAAGGTAACTGGGTGGATTTACAAGTAGGAAGGAGCGCGTGGAAGCTGTAGAGGTAATGGTGTGTATGGAGCGGTCACTACACATGACTGCGTTTACTCTCTGTGCTCCTGCCTGTTTTTATTCTCCCTTTCTAAAAATACACCAGTTTTGCCTCCTCTGTTCCTTCCGTACAATGCCTTGGGCCCTTTTTTCACTTCTGTTGTTTCTGGGAAGGAGTAAAAGTAAAGGAATAATGTTTCCACTTGTTACAAAAAGGATGCTTGAATTGATACCACAAGCGGGAATAGGAGATCAGCCCCTTTTACAGGGCTCTTTTCTGCATTCAAGTGTTGAAAACGCCGTAGGTTATTTTAAGATTCTTAATTGCTAAACTAGTCATTTTAATTTCCCATTTACAAGTCTTTTTTCATATGTAATACTTCTCTGTTCTGAAGCAAGCCTCAGATCTGGGATGATTGCGTGCTCCTCTGATGAAGCGGAATGTAATGCTGAGAAATGAACCTCTTCCAGTTGTTCCGCCAGACCTGAACCGGGCTGATCCGCACACAGCAAAGCGCCTGCATCCAGCGTGCCAGGGCCCGCCTGAGTGTTCTGAGGTCCTGACCTTTGATGGTCAGTTGAAGGAGACAAGTTGTCCTCTTGCATGTGAAACAAGGATATTAGATAACCACTGGTATTTACTGGTACCTGAAAAGGGGAATAATCTGCATTTCCTCTAAGGCTGCCAGACGATTCCTGCTTTGCCTTTGGAAAGAGCGGGGCCTTTTCTGGATTGTCCAAGTCAAAGTAATCCCGTAGATTTCAAATCTGTTACACTTGCTCATTCACCAGCTAGAGAACATCTGCTTCTGATTTCCTTGCAAGTTCTTGGTTTTCCTACCGTTAATTCCCAGAGCGACAAGGGGAATTGTCTGTCTCAGTTTCACACTTGCGCTTCCAGATCTCTTCCCTCAGTAACATTTTCTTTTTTACCGTGATGAGTTGGAGACGGTTTTACCAAGAAGCACGTGCGTTCTTCCCCAGCAGAAGGGATTGCTGCACCGAGCATCACGCGTGAGGGAGGGGATGGAAAACCTGGAGATTTTATCCCGAGAACAAGAATCACGGCTGTGAAACTCCTTTGAGACGTTTTTCCCAAGGGTGTGCAGTCCTCAAAAGGTCTTGGTGGTGGTACCAACTTGAGGGTGTTTTTTCAGCTTGGGGATAATTTCATGGTTTTACCCCAGTGGGAGTTTGATGAAATTCAATGTGTTTTGAGTAATTTTGGTGCTGAAGTGAAAGTGAAACTGACTAGAAAGTGAATGTTTTTCATTTTTGATATTTTAAATGGTGGAAGAGGAATCGGTAAAAGATGAGTTTTAAGAGCAAGATTAATACTAAACTGATAATAAGTATGCCCAAGTTAAACAAACCTGAGAGTGGTAGAAGGGCGAGGGAGCCAGGGAATTCTATTCAACCTGCTGGTGTTCCATAAAAAGTGTTAATGCCAGGTTATCATGTTCCACGTGATCAATGTGTCCCAAGAATTCACTGAATTAAACTTCTCAGGAGCAAAATTAATACTTAGGTGGAGCAAGAGTTCTCTAAGTCTCATTGAAAAGAGTTTATAATCAGTTTTGTATGAAAACCCTTCTCTAGCGCTTGAAAATCAGCCTCAGTTTGGCCTTTATTTAGTAGCAGTGTATTCTGTAGGATTCAAATTTCTTATTTTTGCTAATCTGCCTTTACAGGAAACTTTCCACTTGTAGATATGAAATGCTTTTTCATTGTCCACATATGTCTGGAAATCTAGTAACGTTTTGACTTCCAACTTATTTCGAGATTGCTTTATATTATATATTTCCAAATCTTAATACGGCCAAATTTCTGTCCGCAGATCTTTAAAAGATATATCTGGAAGCCTGTCTGTTGCCAGTATAGCTGAAATTACATGAAGAACAATTAGCTAATGCTTTCAACTTGGCTAAATCATGTCTGGTTCTTTAGACAGCTTTGTTCAGTTCTCCTCATCTTGTTGCCGTGACTCAGTTGATGGCACACGCGCTGAAAAACTGGCATTGGTCCCTGGGAACCCGTCTCGATCAGATACTGACGTGAAATCTTTCCGAAGCGAAATCACGCATTAAACCTGACCATGTGGAAGTTAAACATCCTTTGGGATGGTTTTTAGAGCTCTTCCCCCACCGTGTTTTGCTGTTGTCTTCATCTGATCTTCAAGAATGGGGTAGTTACAGGAATAGAGCGCAGCAGCATTGGCAAGGTGGCAGTAATGTGGTAAATAGTGATTATTTTCTTTTTTTTTTTTAGGCTAACCCAGAAGCTCAGTGTAAGTCCTCCACTTGACTACCTCGTTAGGTGTAGAGCAGTTCCGCTGCCAGCGTTGCATTCTGTCCTCATCACACGGTTGTCTTGCTGTCCCACCTCATGCTTTTTCACAAGATTGTCCCTCTTTGTCTCGTTTTTTTTTTCCCTCCATTTTTTCCTGCTTTTATTTTCCCCTTCACTTCTCCCTTCTCGGAGCGTTAGCAGCGGGGCAGGGTTATATAAACCCCTCCGTGGGTCGAAGCGTGGCTTGTCACCAGGGTCTCTGCAGCCCAGCGCCCTGCCAGGCTGCAATGTGATGGTTTGTTCTCCGCTAATCTCTCCAGAGCAGCGGACAATGAGCTGCCGATTGCAAACTGTGACCAGAGGATTAGCCAGCATCTGTTGAAAGAGAAAGGGCGCTTTTGAAGAGCCGAGAATTTTCCTGATTTAGTGATAACTTGATTAGTGCAGGTCCTCCCGTGAACAGCAGGTCGCCTTTCCTGCCTGTGGGGTTAGCTGCTGAACCACCGTCCGCTGCTCTGTAAAGCCCTCTGGAATACCTGAGGTTATGAAGAACCCTGTAAGTTCTGTTTTGAACCATTCTGTAAGCGTGTGGACGAACTAGAAGGAAATTTAGATGTAAAAATGGAAGGGGAAAGGATAAAAGAGCAGAATTGTCATAGAGTGCTTTTAAGATTGCTGACTACATAGGATTAGAGGGGGTACCCAGGTGAATATTACTGTTCCTTTCAAGTTTGAACTCAAAAGAGCCTTGGGTTTTATAGTATAGTTCTTAAATGCTTTCTATTCAGGTGTTCTTCAACGTGGTCAGCCTGTCCTGGGGGATCTCACTCAGAATTTGCCTCCTCTGCTCTCCCTCTACTCTTGTTTTACTGTTTTCTTTCTGCAGTGCTTTTCTGTCTTCTGCCTCAGATACTTCTCAACTTCTTTCCATCCCCATGTTTCTAAATCTCTTATTCTTAGCTGAATGTTACAGAATTAAGCTTCCTTTAAGTGACCCAAAGGTACAGGGATCTTGAAGCATAGCTGAAAAGCGAGTTTGGATGTGCTGGTCAGACTGTGCAGCGAGCTGTACAAAGCCGTTACTTCCCCAAGATGGAGTTCTGTGGGGGCTTTGGCCTTTATGTACCTCTCACAGAATCCTTTTTTTTATATATATATATATATATAAATCCATAATTTTGTAATGTGCTGCTACTGAGAGAGAAAACCCGAGAGCTTTTCAGCTTAAAGTAGATGTAACTTTGTGCTGTTGAAGCAGGGCTCTGGGTTGAGTAGGCAGTGAGGACAGAGACACGCTCATAACCTTGACCTTTTTTCTTCTGTTTCCAGTACGAGAGAAACTGCTCTGCAGAACTGATCCCTGCAAGGAAAAAACTCCTTGTTTTCACTCTGTCCTTTCCATTCCATCCCAAACGTACCTGTTCTTAGACACCGATTTCATCTGGAGCTGTGCAGTTTGTGCCTGTTTCTTTTTCAAGTGATGATGTGTTTGATGTGGATCTGAGTGGCGGAGGAGCAGAACTGCTCTGCAGAGAGCTGAGAGGCCTTGACCGCGCCGGGGACCCAAGTCCAGCATCTTCCTGGTGGCGCGTTTTCCTGTGTGTTGCACCACTTTCATTTTTTTTGTATCTATCTCAAAATTGAAGGAGTGTGGGGAAAAGTATTACAGTTTTTCTGCTCTGCACTAAAAAAAATTAAATATTTATGAACTGTATCCATTGCACTGTAAAACACCCTGTGGATATCGATACACCGTTGAGTTAAAACTTAAGTAAATGCAGTTGTACTAAATATTCAGTTAGTTTTTTAGCAAGACATGGGGCAGACGTCTTGTCTCTTCCGAGTGGTGTTGTAGGATCTTTAACTACCACATGTGGTCAGGGTGTGGGGCCGAGGCGGCGGCGGTTTGCTGCGAGAGCCGCGGCTCTGCTGTCCCACGGGGCTGCTGCTGCGGCGCGGTGCCATCTCCAGACTCACCTGGCAGCTCTTCCGGCAGGAGCCGCGTTTCCTTGGGGCTCCCATCCCAGACCCGAGCCTGGCCTTGTTTAGCTCGAGCTCTGCAGGTGCAGGCTGGCGTCACGGCTGCGGCGTGACAGTAAAGAATCGCTTCCAAAGTGCTGTTACCCGTATAACTGCCATTTGAGCAAGGGGTCTTGTTTACTTCCTGCAAAATGTAAAACTTGGTTTTGTTTTTTTTTCTTGTTCACATCTGTCTTCACATCGGTAATTTGAATTTTACTGCATAAAGGTTGAATGTTATGTTTGATCTCATTTACCAGATCTTACAGCAGAAACTTTTGGCCCAACCTTCAGTTACTTTTAACTTCCTTTCGTCCTATTCTGTGGTGGTATAGGTTTCGTTTTCAAATATATATTATATGCCAAAATCATCTTGGATTCTGTGGGCTTAAGGTTTTTTCTGTGGTCTTCTCACAGACACAGAACAGTAATGTAGGGTATAAACAAACCCATTAACCAGAGATCAAGGCTCATATGCTTGTAAACTTGAGATACTCTCAGACATCCCAAACTTCTGAAATTCACTTGTCTTCGGTGTGAAAGTAGCTTTTTGTAGCAGAAGTGTAGTATGTATCGGAAACACTGCTGTATTTTATCTGAAATAATATATGTAGGTTCTGGGTACCTCTTGGTTCTGTTAAGTGATGTAATAAAAGCCTTGTAAGATTGAGATCTTTTAATGTTTTTTAGATCAACATGATGCATAAGTTTAAAACTGCATCTGTTTAAAGGGATTTATGACTAAACCTGCTTGTTTTTCTACAGAATTGTCTGGTGTTTCTCAGCTTGAAGAAGATCTGCAGTCATTATTGATCCTCTTTCTTGGCGTTACCGTTTTTGAAGTGAAGTTTGCCTAGCTTTCTAGTGTGAGCTCTCTTTTCAGCCATCTTAAAAAAAAAAAAAAAAGAGGAATTTTTTTTTTTGATCCGTAAAGTAGACAAGCTATAGTTCTACAATGTCCAAGTCATTCCAGCAGTCATCTCTGAGTAGGGATTCACAAGGTCATGGGCGTGACCTCTCTGCAGGAATAGGCCTTCTTGCTGCTGCTACCCAGTCTTTAAATATGCCAGCATCTCTTGGAAGGATGAACCAGGGTACTGCACGCCTTGCTAGCTTAATGAATCTTGGGATGAGTTCTTCATTGAACCAACAAGGATCTCATAGTGCACTGTCTTCTGGTAGTACCTCTTCCCATAATTTGCAGTCTATATTTAACATTGGAAGTAGAGGTCCGCTCCCTTTGTCTTCTCAGCACCGTGGAGACGCAGACCAGGCCACTAACATTTTGGCCAGCTTCGGTCTGTCTGCTAGAGACTTAGATGAACTGAGTCGCTATCCCGAGGACAAGATCACTCCTGAAAACTTGCCTCAGATCCTTCTACAACTTAAAAGGAGGAGAGCTGAAGAAGGTTATGGTAGAGATGGCAGATCATCCACACGGGAACCACCGTACAGAGTACCTAGGGATGATTGGGAAGAAAAAAGGCATTTTAGAAGAGATAGCTTTGATGATCGTGGTCCTAGTCTCAACCCAGTGGTTGACTATGACCATGGAAGTCGTTCTCAAGAATCTGGTTATTATGACAGAATGGATTATGAAGATGACAGATTAAGAGATGGAGAAAGGTGTAGGAATGAATCTTTTTATGGTGAGACTTCGCATAACTATCATAAATTTGACAGTGAGTATGAGAGAATGGGTCGTGGTCCTGGTCCTGAGAGATCTCTCTTTGAGAAAAAGAGAGGTGCTCCTCCAAATAGCAATATTGAAGACTTCCATGGATTCTTACCGAAGGGTTATCCCCATCTGTGCTCTATATGTGATATGCCAGTTCATTCTAATAAGGTGAGTTACGCACCAGATGCTTCTATTTTCCTTTACGTTGTAGTATCTGTTCTGTTTTTACCTATTTCTTTAATTATTTCTATGGCCTGGTTGCTTTTGAAATGATCTGAAAGTTGGTTTGAGAGTGAAAAAGGCACTTGGTTTATTTACAAGGTTAATTGTTAACAAACGTTGTAAACCAGGGCTTTACATTAATGTATTTTGGTTGCCCAGATTGCTTAACTTCAAGTCAAGCAGCTATCATCTACTGGGATATCTTATTTATATTTTACATCCACATGTTCTCTTAACCACAAACCTCTGGCATTCAAGCAGTTTGGGGGTGGGTTTTTTTATTTCTATTTGGGGGCGGGGGGGGTTGCGGTGTATCTGCTGTGCTATCCAGGAAGCTAGTTTCAGCTCTCCTCCACATCTGTCTTGATTGCTGATTTATATGTAGTTAAGATGCGTTCTTGCACAGTTCTGCTTTTTTCCTGTCCAAAGGGAAAGAGTTAATGTAGAGCCCTGGAACTTATTTGCAAAAATAAACCCAACCCCCCCCACGTTTTAGATTAGCTCATTCTTGCCTTTTTAATTTCACTTTAACACTCTATCTCATACTATGGCTGAAATTTGTCGTCATTTTTTCTCCTTTTTCACAACTTTCTTAGCCACTTCAGACTCAACTTTTTATTGTCCCATGTTGCATCTGTCCCTGTAGACTCTCCGAGCAGTCGGTCTGCTGTGGCAGTCTCCCGCTCTGTGTTCCTAGTAGCGTTCTTTCCTTGGCTCGCCACTAGAGCGGATCTTCGGGTGTACTCGGTTACGCTGAGACTTCCCTCTTAGTTTATTCACGAGTAGCTCAGCTCTCTGCAGAGGTGACTCCAAACGGCCTGTTGATTCAGATGGTGTTTTCAGAGCCTTCTCACTTGCAGCTTTTCCAATGTGACTCATCTTGCTGATTTTCAGTATACTAGGCAATTTAATTGGCTAATTTGCTAATGCAGTGCCCCTCTTGTCACGATTAGCGGCTAATGAGCTTGAAGGCCTTCAATTGAAAACGTGATACATGCTGTTACTGTACAATTGATACGATGTGGAATTGCTGTTACTAACCGTTTCTTTACAGTTACCTCTCACAAAGTGCTGCTTCTCTGCATCTAATCTTAGTGAAACCCGACAATTGTTCTGGCCCTGCAAGGAAACGATCCAGCCAGTCGTTAGCACGTGCTGTCTGACTCCAGCCCATCTGACAGCTGATGAACTTGTGTTGCTTTAATGACTTGATATATATTTTTATATATATATATAAAAATAATCACAGTAATCCAGGTTTTCTTGTCTCCTGTATTTGACATTTATTTTCATAAAAGGTTTTGAGTGTTAACAGTTTAGATGCCATGCTCAGTTCTGTAAAAGGACTTCACTTGGTTAGATTGAAAACAAAAACTTCTGAGGCCCTTGAAGATGGCAACCAGTAATTCTGTAAGTAGGGTTCTTTTCAGCACTTTATTTTAAAGCCTCGTGGTTCTTAGTTTGCTCTGGTGTGAAGATCTATTGAAAGGAAATCCAACAGGAAATATCTTCGCAGGTATGAGAAATACCAGATTCTTTTGACAGCGTAACTTAAGTGGCTGACTTCTTCTGTAACATGCAAAAGCATCTGGGTTTTGGGGTTGGTTTTTTTTTTTCTTAGGAATATGCTTTGACTTAAACTGCTAGTACTCCATAAAATATCCGAGATTGGCTCATCTGTGTCTTACGATCCAAGTTTGGGCTTTGTTTCTAGGCTCACAAATGATACCACCCCCAGAATTTTTCTCTTTCTCTCCTTTTTTCCTCTGCTTTGCATACCTAACAGTTACAGAATTTCTTGTTTTGTGTCTCCCACAAAATGGAATTGAGTAGAACTTAACTCCTAAAGCAATCCGAACCAAAATCTATGGAAAGCAGAAAGGGAATGCTTCTATTAGCTGGGACAATGTAAACTTGTTACTGCAGGATCAAAATCTCATTTTCCCCACCTCCCAAGGAAAATACCACAGAACACTTTTTTTTTTTAAAACTGTATGATAAATCAATGTGTATTTTAAGCCCAAGCAAGGGGTTAAACACCCTTAGTGTAACTTCAGCTGGCAGCCTAGTCCTCTGTTTTTTCTTTTTTAGCCATGTTCTTAATTGCTTCTTTAATTTGATGTGTATATATTTTAAGACCCAGTTTGCTTTCTAACAGCGAAGTAAATTACGCCCCGGGTTCTTCAGGCGTTTTGTTAATCCCGATCCCCGGATGAAGGAATGAGGCGTTAGACGTGCAGGGACCGGTTTCCCTGCCAAAGAAAAGGGCTGATGCAACAGGAGCAGATGAATGTGGAGGTTAAACGGGAGGGGGTGATACGTCTCAAAGGGAATACGTGGCCGTGGCCCTAATAGAGGGCTCTCTAAAATTAGCTCTGTACGTTTGGCCTAATTTTCTGAAGAACAGCTTGTCCTATTGCTTGCATCAATTGAGGCAAAAGGTGATCTGAGTTTTAAGAAACCCAGTTCAGATTTTCTCTATTTTAACTTGGGGCCTTTGTGTGAATTAGTGTCTAAATACCTCAGAGGAGCGACGCTTCAGGCTGGGTAGAGGCAGGCGGTGAAGGGGAGTCCAGATGAGCTGCTGTTGCCCTCGAAACTTCACCTAGGGAAAAAAAACCACCTAAGTTATATGTCAGATCTCCCTTTTTGGCCAATTTAAAAGCATTTGAAGTACAGTGAGAATTCTATCTTAAATTACGTGTTAAGACAGCTTCAAAGCATGTTACATGTAGCAGGATCAGCCGCTGAGGCTTTACAGATTACGCGCACAAATTTGTAGGGTTCTTTAGTGTTTAAAGGACTGTTTTCTTTAGTAAGTACTAAAACTTATTAGCAAGTTTGAAACTAAAGAAACTTTGGGTTTTAAGTATTGAATGTTTCATAGGGTTTGATTTTGGTGGGTGTTTTTTTCATCCTAATTAAATTATAGTTGCAGAGCCTACATCTTATGCAGTTAACAGGAAGAAGTGGAGCTCTCATTTTACATCGGGATAAAATGAACAAAGTTCTCATCTTGCTCCACGTTCTGTTCCATGTATCATGGAGTAACATGGTAGTGTAGCTGAACGACAATGCTTTGTGCGAGACTTTAAATACAGGTATTTCTCCTTTGTGGAAAGCCAAGGTAGGCATTTAGCGTATGGAAATACTGCAGGAAGCCTCAGGAGTGTCCCATTTTATCCAAGAGGATGGCTGTAGGAGTGGTGGGAACTAAAAAGAAGGAAGGATGAGGAAAAATCATTTGTGGGTGCTCAGCACATGCATGTGAGAAGAGACAGATAAAACAGGTCAGTGCAGTCTGTGCGTTCACACTGAAAATGTAGCTGGTCAGAGAAAACCTGCAGTTGCTAAACTACCCCCAAAAGATCTAGTTACTCAGCCCTTCGTTTCTCGGTGCCCCCAAAGCCACCTTGCCGTGCGTCTCCGCTGGTCCCATTGCTGACCAGAGAGCAGCACGGTGGGGATTAGACTGTCACGCATGTACAAACGTGAGGATTGCACAGTCTAGCTGGGGTGTGGAGATCAGGCACTTGGTAATTCCATAAAGGAGGAGTCCCTCTGCCTACCCCCCGCTCGAGACAAAGAATTTCCTTCAGTCTGCAGGGAAAATGTAGGAAGCCCTCATTCCTTCCTGGCGCTAAAGCCACAACCTAAAGGAGTTCTACTCCCACTGGTTTAATCCCAGTATTCCTCCTTTGTACCATCTTGATTTGTCTCCTTTTTTCTTATTCCCCTCAAATGGTCATATTTTTTTTTTTATATTTCACCCGTACACTTGTAGTTTGTCCTAGCTATGCACTTTCATTTCTTTTAGTCTTTCCTTTCTGAATTCCCTGCCATTTCTTGGCTGTTTTATGGCTCTAAAAACTTGAGTGTTTAGTTCACATTAATCTATAAAAGGCTGAGGAACGAAGCAGAGAGAGTAGAGGAAATTCTGAAATTACTGAAGACAAAAATCTATCTCAGCATCGATTTCTAAAAGTTGCAGTCACCCCCATACTCCCGTAGCTGTTGTCCCCAGCGAGCTCTGTGCCTCTGAGGCAGGATCAGGCCCATAGATGGCGAGATACGTTTCACCCAGGTTAGGAGTTAAGAGGTAGGTCCTATTTCAATGTCTAAAGCACTACAAAAATGTCGTTATCTATGTATCCTCAATACTTCAGCTTAGCCGGGAAGATACTGTGCTGTACAAATGTTGTTAGAAATGGCTTGCTGTACGTGGCTGTTAATTTTGAATTGTTTCCTTTGCTGCAGGAGTGGAACCATCATATCAATGGAGCGACTCACAGCCGACGCTGTCAGCTGCTGCTTGAAATGTATGAATTTGAAGTCCAGTAAATGTTCTTGGGGCGTGAGGGCACCTCCAGCTCAATGAGGGTCAATGGCACTGCACAGAGCGGGTTTAGAAAACATGCTGTGCCTTGTAGGGAGTAAAAACAGCTTCAAAGAGCATCTTCGGGCCCTCTGAAGGGATCTCTTCATAGCTTTCAAATCCTGCTGATTTTAAAGAGCTGGATCTTAACAGTTGAGAATCTCTTGCCTTTTTTTACCAGTCGCTTACATCAAAAATTGAGAAGTTGCTAGAAAACTGTGCGATTTGGATTATAAATTGGCAGGCCTGGGAAATTTCTGGATAGAATAGCACTTGTGTCAGTGCTGGTGTCTCCGGTCACGGTCCTGTAGCGGGCACTGTTCCCATGTGTGTCAGCCGCGGTAACGTGTAGAGGTATCACAGGCAGAGGAGATGGTCTTTTTCTCACCTTTTTTTTATTTCTTTCTTTTAAGATACCCAGAATGGAATCCTGACAGTGATTCAGGACATGGAATGTAAGTAGCCATGAATTTTAAAGTATTTATATTGGTTTTATTTGAAGCAGAGGACGTTCTTCACGCTTTTCTGTGAAACATCACAGCTCCTTGCCTTCACACCTTTTGTTTCCTACTAGCTGAAGAGCAGCAGCTAAAGCCTCCTTAGATGCTCTGCAGAAATGAGGATGTTTGGTTGTTTTGGGGTTTTTTGATAGAAAATCAAGATGTTTTTTTCTTCTCTTTCTAGGGGTGATCCCTTTATGTTGCAGCAATCCACAAACCCTGCACCAGGAATTCTGGGACCACCACCACCTCCGTTTCACCTTGGAGGACCTCCTGTTGGGCCAAGAGGTAACGTTGACAGGCGCCTACTCTCACAAGAATGAAACTAAAGTGAGAATTAAGGAAAAAAATAGTATGAAGAACTTGTTACCGGTATTTTAGAACAACAAAAGAACTCACTTGCTTTTCTGACAGTGGAACTGAAACGCTTGAGTCCCTCCCTGGCCCAGGGCTGGTCCTGGGATCCCCCACTTTCACCTTTCTACCATCTGCTAACTACCAGTTGGTTTGAGTGACTAAAAGAGCAAAACTAATTAATTTACCAAGGTATCCTGACAGAGTACAAGTATTTCAGACCCTTTAAACGAGTTTTTAGGTGATAGATGCGTTCAGTTAATTTCTCTAAAATAACCCTGTTAATTTTTTGAACCTGTCAAACTTGACTTTGAGCCAAACTCTCTGAAAAGGCTTTTTTTGGAGTATTTCCTAGTAAAGTGGCTACAGTGATGGAATGGTGTTAGTTTAGAAACAAAACTAGGAGTCTTCTCCTACACCTAAAACCTCTGTTGTAAAGTGTATCTAGTTAGAGCTCTCACATCTTCTCTCTACAGAGATACTTTGCTGTGACAAATGTTACTCCAAAACCAGGAGAGGTTTTTTTTTTTTTTTTCATGGGGATTTACTTATTTTCTGCTGTTTCTGCACATCAGCACTTCCTCTAATGTTAAACTGAACGGAATGGTCAGGAAGGAGGACCTCAAGTTACAGGAGCTCTGAAATAAATGAACAGCATTTTCAGACTGTAACGAAATAATTCATTTTAAAAACTGGATGTCGTTCAGGTTTAGTACTACAAGTGACTTGTGGGGAGCCGTGTTAATACCAGGTTGAACTAAGCTTGCT
This sequence comes from Coracias cyanogaster, assembly GCA_033124195.1. Lineage (NCBI taxonomy): Eukaryota > Metazoa > Chordata > Aves > Coraciiformes > Coraciidae > Coracias > Coracias cyanogaster. The sequence goes on along the minus strand of JAVSBS010003436.1, from coordinate 11,722 downwards.
CATTCTTTTCATTTCTTCAAGGAGCTGGAAATGGAAATATGCAAGGACCGAGACACATGCAGAAGGGCAGAGTGGTCAG